>BQNB010167226.1:0-14025 GCA_026074375.1 Tanacetum coccineum
CCTATACCACTTATGGAATGATCGATTATTCGTTGATACGAACAAAAATCAACGATGTTGAGTATTGTAAAAAGTGGCCGATATCACCACTTATGTTGTAAAAGTATGTATAGTTCAGGGATGTAAGGGAAGTTGACCGTTATGAGACGCTTGTTTATATGTTCGAGTCTTTATCATGGAACGGTCGGGGAAAGTTACTAGCAACCGCACCCTATCTATTGGCTCCAATCTATTTGTTTTGTGATTTTTATTTAACAACCATTTTACTTCCCTTTCCTGATAACTAACCTTAGGATATACTCGAGCGAGGATGTGTACGAGCGTGGATGTCTATTCCGTCGTTATGGCCGTGTATGCATGTCTCAGCTGCCTTGTTGGATGATGACCTTCGGTGAAAGTCAGAAGCTCCATACCCTATATCTTAATGATTATAGAATGATTAAACTCGAGCCTACTTATAAATACCCAATTTACCTTTTGACTTGTTACTCCTTAGCTCTAGAGGTGGAGATGTGTATCTTTGCCAAGCCTATGATACGAAGCTAATCAAGACCGAGCAATTGAGCGTACCACTAAAATGTTACACCCTAGATTAGTTGAGTGATCTGAGTGTTTTTATTCCCATATTTTGTGAGGTGCTTAGTTTTGTACAGGTGGTTAGAACGAAAAAAGTGCTTAACGGAAAAATCCTTAACTTCGGTTGGGATACATTTTCAAAAACCTTTCTAAAGTCTACTTGAGGACAAGTAGGATTCAAGTGGAGGGATATTTGATAACATCAAATAACGTCATATTTTACCATCATTTTATATATTTTACCCACTTTTATATAATTATTGCAAGATATTGGTACTTAATTGCTTAAAGTTTATGATTGTTTGATCACGTTTGTAAAATTACAATGATTGCGTGCTAATACCCTCGGGTATTAGCCATATTAATGATTCGGTTTATATATTTATTGCAAGATATTGGTACTTAATTCTTACTTTCTTAATCATTCGGTTTATAATTGTTTGATCACGTTTGTAAAATTACAATGATTGCTTGCTAATACCCTCGGGTATTAGCCATATTAATGAAGATTATAATGTTTGGTTTTTTTAATCCGGCTTGCTTAATGTATCGTTATTGTCTAATTATGTTTATTGCCTCATACTTGTTTATGTGCTTGTACATGCGACCTATCATTAAACTGGGTCTAGTGAGACTTAACCCGTAATCTAGATGCCGGGATAGCTCTCCATGTTATGTTTTGTATGTAACACCCCCATTTTTACAATATAGCAGCGGAAGCTAATCTGGGGTATTACTTCAAGGTACAATAGTCATAATCATAGAAAACGAATCAAAAAGAGTCGTTTTTGAAAATTTAGTTATCATTCATTATTTCATCAGAGTTTTTACAAAAAAGAGGTCCTAAAATCTAAAACACAAAGTTTGAATGATAAAGTTTTGCCACTAAGTCCTGCACCCCGTGCCATAAGTTGCTTTAATTTACCGGGGGAGATAAAACATGCTAAAAAGTCAACACAAAGGTTGAGTGAAATTCATAGGTTTAAGTGAAATAGTTTGAATGCAAATTCGATATTGGGTTACGTTGTTATACACCCGTTATTTGTAAAACAATTATTGTTGCCGTTAGCTCATGAATCAGAAACCTTGGGATATATAATAATCACACGTTATAGCCCCAACGGGTGCCTTTGCTAAAACACCCGTAGTTATATTATAATGATGTGCAATTGGTTACCGATATCACTGGGTACACCAATCGGGGAGTCCAGCTAAAATAGATCTATTCACAACATTCGCGCTCACTCTGTAAAGTAATTAACGATTCATGATATTGGAGACTTAAAGGAAAAAGTAGTTACTTAGGTAATAATAAATCAGGATAGCATACAGAAAATAATTGCATTCATGGTTTATAGCATGTATCTCTCTCGTGGGTTTATAAAACATTTGAAAGATTGAAATTCGAGGCTATGAACTCACCTTAACAGTATAGGAAAATTTGATTGATAGCAAAGTATATGAAATGAAATAACGCTTAAGTCACCACACTTGGGTAATATTGCTAGTCTTAGTTGATTGTTATGTTTCAAAACATTTAAAGTATACTGTATATCTTTGATTGAATTATTATGAGTATTGTATCATTGTCGGGCCATCATGAATTGCAGAGGTCCAATTCATAAACGTTTGAGGAGCTAGGGCACTTTAAATCGTAAACCCAACAACTCAGTCAGAACGTAATACCAAGATGAAACCCCTTAATATGAAGCTCCCTAGTATTGTGATACGATATAGATTCGGGACATGATTTTTATAAAGCACATCGATGATGAATTTATAATATTTATAACATAATGCTTAAGCGTTTTGCTCGAATAACTGCAAGAAAAGCAGGTCACCTCCAACTATTTTTACCACCCTTTTGCACTCTTTTCTTTCAGTTCTTTCTCTCTCTAGATCTCACTAAATCTTTTTAAATCTTTGATCATTCAACTTGGTTAATCTTGTTTAAATGTGATCAAATCTTCTATCCTTTCCTCAAGTGCAAGAGAAGAACTTCGGTCATTTTGGAAAGTGACATAATAGACCCCTATAGTTATAACTTTGATAAAATGACATTTTCAGTCCCTTTAGTTATAAGTTTCAGAAAGTTACGATATATACCCTTTTGCATGAAAAATGTATCGTTTTTAGTCCAAAATCCATAATAATGATATTTTTCAATATGAAAAGTAATTTAAAGGTTATAGATTATTAATATAAGCTAAAATATGAAGGTTTAACGTAACAAAAGTTCAAAATAACGATTTGTTAATCTAGAAATTAAAACGGGTCGAATTAGGGTTTTAAAATGAAAACGCGCGGATTTTAAGTTTAAATTCTTTCAAGACTTAATAAAGTACTTATTATAATGTTAGATAAGCTTATTAGGATAGATTATAACAATAGTTTACAAGTTTAGCTTATAGATTAAGCAAAAACATGAAATTAGGGTTTCATGAGCTTGGTTTGGATCAAAAAGGAAAAACACATATGTTTTTGAGTTCAAAGCTTTTAACAATAGTTTAAGAATGATCATATGAACATTCTAAGGGTATGAAAATAGAATATGAGCTTATGGAACCTGGTTTTGAGCTTATAGCATGGAAACGGGTCAAAATCGAGACTTTTAGCTTCGTACGCCTCGAATAACAACTCTGGGGCTTCTTTTCTTGGTTTCTTTTCTTTACTTCTGGTATTGGGACTTATATTGATATTATATTTCTGCTATGGAAGTATTATAACTCCATTTGTGGGTAAGAGAGAAGTTGTGGGGGATGGTTTAAATGTATGTGTATGTTTTGACTTATATAGGGTTAGAAACACTTGGTGAGCAAGTTTTCTTAGCATCTAAGGGAGTGATAAGTGTCTAACCTAGTAGAGATGACAAGGAAGAGCTAGTATGGTGAGTAACATAAGCTAGAAACTAGCCTTGAGGTGTTGTTTGGTCCTTGTGATGCCGCGACATATAAGAGAAAGAAAGGAGGTGACAAGGCCTCCTTGGTGACCAAGGAATGAAGTGAGGTGCTTGTAAGCAGCTAGGGGCTGAAGTAGGTGAGTCATGGAGGTGTGTGGGTGCTTGGTTGGTTTTCAAAATAGGTAAAAAGGAGGGAAAATGAGTATAGAGTTCAAACTTGCTCAGGTTAGGGTTTTTGGTTCAAATTTCGTGTACAATGGAGTAATGAGGATAGATTATGAAAAGTAATGTTGTAATTAAGTGTTTATAACTTAATTTGATTAATGGTTTAGGTTAATAATGGGTAAAAATGAAGAAATGGGTCATGGTTTAGAAACTAGCTCTGTTTTAGGGTTTCTTGGTTTGAATTAGGGTTTTGAGTTTAAAAATGAGTCTAAGTGATTGAAATGGAGGGAACTGTTGTTTAAAAGTTGAGCATTTCTTGTTTGTACATTATACTTAATAGTTTATACAAGATTCGTTAGGAAAACGGGGGTAAAATGGCTATTTTGGATGTCATGCTTATTGACTTGTACATTGTGCTTTTAAAAACTTGTAGTTTGACTTTTAGGGAGTTTATATTTCAATTAAGATGTTATATTACTTGTACATATGCTTTAGAACGTAGTAAGATTCCGATTGTTAAGGTGCGTTAGAACTCAAAGCGTGGCCCTGAGTTTACATGGGAACGAGAGGACCATATGAAAGCTAGGTATCCCCAACTGTTTATTGCCAAGTCTGATGAATCTAGTAGTTAAATCTCGAGACGAGATTTCCCTAAGGAGGGGATACTGTGACAACCGAGCCTTGAGCAGGTTAGTCAAACCGTTAGTATTGATTTGAACATCATTGTGTGATCTAATAATTATGTGTTTATGTGATTCTATGTGAGTTGGTTATAAATCTGTAAGCGTGATCGTCTCATTTTGATTGAATTTATGGTTAATATGGGTATTTCATTTTGGTCACATTATAGTGACAATGAAAAACTATGGTATAATTTTATGTGTGTATGTATTCTATGTGTACGTATTATGTATTTACGTATTTAAATAATAGGAATTCGTGAGAATAGAAAATTAAGTTTAGAAATTTAGTTAGATAGATTTTAGTAGTAATAAGTTAGGAAAAAAATATTTAGAAATGAATTTGATTAATAATTAATTAAGCTAGTTTAAATTTGAAGGGGTTTAAAAATAAATAAAAAGTTTTATAAATATCAAAAATTAAGGGGTTTTGTGTAAATAATAATAAATAAAAAGGAAAAAAAAATAGTTTTAATAAAATACAAATTTGTTTTTGATAAGGATTAGAATTTTGGGGTTTTCCTATATAAACCAAAACCCTTTTCCCTTCTCCTTTTTATAAAATCAGTCGACCAAAGCAGAAGAAAAAAAAAGATTTTTTTTATCAAGATCAATTTGGTGATTTAGGGTTTCAAGAATTAAGAATTAAAGTATGTTGTTAAACTCTAGTTGTTTAGTTTTCTTTAAAACATGTAAAAATTATTATGGTGGATCATTAGGGTTTTAAAACTTTTGTAATTAAGAAGGTATTAATCATGATAGAGTGTGTAGGGTTTGATTAGGATCATATTGGTGTAAATGGTTATGGTTAAATCGCGTTAATTTATGATTTAAGGTTTGACAGATTTTAAGGCTGTGTTCAACTGATGATATCTTAATGATAAAAATGTTTTTCCTTATGAATCTTATGTCCATTGATAAGTTCAGAGAGTCTAGTTTTCAAAAGTTTGTCTAATGATTTTCGTAAGAAAAGTTGTCAAAGCAGTAAATTCGGGTCAGATTTGGGTCTGATTTCAGGGAGTAAAACCCCTACTTAAAATTCAAATTAGGGTTAGCCAAAAATCAGAGATCATATTTTAGGTGTCTATTAACTCCAGTTCGAAGGGTTAGCGATAAAACATTTTCTAAGTATTTTTAAGGATGTCAAACTTTTTGGTGTGCGTTCAGGTCTGAATCTGGGTACTTTGTAAAGATGAATTTTTATAAAATAGTTCTACTTATTATTATTTTTTATAAAAAATCACAGTAGCTCACAACTCATTGGGGAGCTAGGGGATGTAAGGAGAATCATCAATTAGGTGTTTTGGTATTTTATTTGTGGTCATAAAGTGACTACAAACTTCAGCCAGAAACTATGAAAGTGGAAGTTAATGGTTAAGGTTATAAAGGGTATGATAATGATGTGGGAGATGTAATTAAAGGATAATAAACTTAGTGTAAGGATTAGAAGTCCATAATATGGTTGTTACATTTGCTTGGGCCGCCTAACCGAGTGTAACTTATGTTTTTGTTATGTTAGATTTTGTGCAAGATTCTGTCAAGTAGCTGAGCAATCAGGTGAGTTTCATAGTCCCATTTTACTATGTTTTCTTGGGATGGAAATGATGCAAAATGTGTTTTGAAACGTTTAATTTCTGTGAATATGTGGTTTAATTGTCGCATGGACTTTTATGTGGCAATTATATGTTATGTGCTAAATTTTATTCGTTGTTGGAGTGGGGGTAACGTTCCTACCCATTATTGGTTTCGCCCACTTTGTGGGTAGGTTGGTTTTGCTCACTTTGTAGGTAGGTTGTTTTCGCCTACTTCATGTGGGTATGATATTGTGTGGATACAGTACCAAGAGTCTTTAGATCGGGGATATGACTATATGACGAACTTTGTGGTTTAGATCGGGGGACACGTTCCGTCCCATTAGTGATTGTTTAGATGAATGCATGTTAGCATGTATAATAGTCAGCTTAATTGTCCTGCCATGTTTTATTTCTATCAATCATAATAATTGATTTAAATCTTGAATTGGTGTCGTAAACCTATGACTCTCACCAACCATTATGTTGACGTTTTAAGCATAATTTTCAGGTGAGCGTTATGAAGGTGTTGAAGTTAATAAAAGTGGCTAGAGAGACCATTAGACTTGCATTGGAAGTTCTCATTTGATTTTGTTTCATAATTGTTTGCATGAATTTTTGAATGTTATTGGTTTTTAATAGGTTTGCAAGACATTGTCTTTGAATTGATGAGACCCATTTTCATTAATACAAGATGCCGTTCCTTTGTTTTCGATATTATCCTGACACATCGTATCGTTTATATTTAGTTATATATGTAGTGATTCTCTATTGTTGACACCATTGTGTTGTGATGATATCCATGAAGTTATGCCTCGTGTTTCCGCCTTGGCGGGGTGTGACACCACACACATAGCAGGCCTTATTAAACATCTCAAAATTGCTTCCTAGTTTTTGAGACATCATATTGTTCCAATTTCTTTGATTGCCTCTTGGACTGTAAGTGTTTAGCCTATGTTGCTCAACTTGTTTAACAGTTTTCCTAGCAGTTTTTTTTGTTGTTTAGATTTGTCAAAATCTTTCTTAACAATACTAGGCTTAACTATTTTCTTCTTAGTTTTAGTTTGAGACACATTTTCTTCCTCACTGTCTGACACCCAATCTTTAATAATTGGGGAATCATCAGACTTCCTAACTACCTTAGACACTTCTTCATCAGACTTTCTCTTCTCAACTACAGGCTTATTAACAAACTCATCTAAACCAGTAAAAGACAAATCAGATGTTAGAGGCATAAAATTTCCTGTGTAGGGAGGTGGAACTGCATTATATTTTTCATAGCCTAAACCTTTCTTGCAATTATCAATAATCTGACACTCTATGAGCTTGTTTAAACTTTTAGATGCATTTTAAAATTTATCTACATTAGATTGAATGTTATCTTTTTCTTTTTGAATTTTTTCGAGCTTCTTCCTAAGCTCTCTAATAGTTATTTCTCCTACTTGAATATCCCATTTTAAGCCATTAATGTTTTTCTAGAATAAAAACATACTCAATCTTTTTATAAAATTCAAGTTTTTTCTTCTACTCGATTCTAACCCTATTATAACCCTAAAACCATTAAACTATATTTCTCTAAATATCAAAATAGGTTATCATTTTGAAGATTTTAAGTTAATTTAACAATTTCAATACAAGATTTTGAACAATTTGAATCATTGGATACTTCTGAGTCAGAACTTGAAGATAAGTAAGCCATGAGTACATAATTAGGCCCTTCCTATTCCTGATCACTCTAGTCATATCCATCAAGGCCATCACATGACACCAAAGCTGTGTAAGTAGATGTTTCCACATGTATACTCCTTCTTGAGCTTTTCTTGTTCTTGTTGTCTTGATTTCTTAGAGCTCTACACTCCTTAGCAAAATGTCCCCTCTTGTTGCAGTTGTAGCACTCCACTTTGGACTTATCAAAACCAATAGTCTCATTGCCATTAACAGTAAGCTTCCTTCCAGTATTCATCAAAAACCTTCTAGCCCTTATAGTCAACATGGCCATTTTCCATCTCAAATCCATCTCTTTTATGTCATCAGGATGGATTTGTTGCAAGTCCTCATGTGCAAGTTGAGGACTAGCAAAGAATGAACAAATAACAACATCACTCAAGTTATCAATATTTGTAGAGTAAGCAGTATTAACTTGAGTGCTAGCAGTAGTAACTCCATGAGTAGCATTAACTACTTCATTAGAGCTGCTAGTATTGTTATTTGAAGAGGACATGATGAGGTGTCATTTTATACACTTTTTCAGGGTCGTTTAACCCCCAAAATCATGCATTTATGCCCAAAATAGGTACTTAATCGTTCATTTTTAGGTATTTTTCATTTGGAAGACATTTGGAAGAATTACACGTGACTTGGGCTCATTTGGAAAAGAAACGGACAAGACGACGAACCTACACCAACATTTATCAAGAATGTCTCTATAGTGGCTGGAGACGGCATCATAAATATAACGTGACGCCGTCACCACGAAGATCAATACGGCATCACCGTATCTCAAGACGGCGTCACAGTACCACAACCCAGAATAATATCTAGAATATTCTATTCATGGCGGCGTCACGATTAAAACGCGATGCCGTCACAGCGTTTTTCATATATATATATATAAACCCGAATTTAGGGTTTTAAGTGTGTTGTAACATAAATAAAAAGGGGTACCACCCTAGTTCATTATCAGCTGTAGGAGACGATTTTAAGGCCTAAAAACCCTAGTGTACCTCTTCTAATTCATGTTTTTAATGAAGTAAGGTTTTATTAAATCATTCAATATGTCTTTGTTGTTTGAATTATTGTTCTTGCATTATCTTTAACATCATGGCTAAACCCTCCAAATTGTGTTTATTCATGATTGTAAGAAACCTAAGATTGTAGATCTAAGGGTGTTGCATCTTGTGATGATGTTAACGTTAGTCTTAGAAAACCACTTTTGTCAGCGTCGTCTGAGATAATGTTTTTCCCTACCCCCCCTCTAGGAAACATAATGAGTTAAGAAAGAATACAATCGGTAATAGTCATCAAACTACCTATTGCCCCCATAATAAATGGTTTGATGCTACTCTTATATAATATTTCACATGCATTTAGTAAACTCCTAGGGGCCGTGTAATAGTCTTCATACTACCTTGCATGTGCGTTGCTCTAGCGGCATACTAAGTAGACGGCGGGTTCGTGTAATTCGTTCATGCTTTAGGAAATAGTTACACAGATCATCACAAGTGTGACAAGGCAACAACACTAGGAGAAGCAATCTAGGGAGTAATACATGATTAAATAAACACAATCTTTTATCTTATTGTTATCACCAGTAGCGTAGAATATATTTAGTTTAATAGCTAAAACCAACCACCTCTCCAATTATATGATTTACTTGCTTTCCATAAAATATAAAAATACAAAAATAATCTTCTCTTAACCCTTAGAATTCTGTTAGACCGTGATCAAGCCTTCCCAACCTATTCCCCAAGTGAACGATAAACAACCCCAAGTCTTGCCTACACTACACTACAACGATTAGGTGCACTGCCTAGGGAGTTGTAAAACTTCTTGTGTAGAAATCTTACGAGACCCGCATCAAGTTTTTGGCGCCGCCCCTGGGGAATACTTAGGTTCTGATCATAGTTTAGCTTAGTTCTACTTGCTTAAATCCTTGCAAGTAAGATTTAATTCCCGCATATTAGCTTTCTTGTAGTCAATATTTTCTTCGTGTTATCTGTTTCGTAACCCATTCTCGTCAACCACCATGGGAGACGAGATTCCTATCCGTACTCTAGGAGATTACTCCAAACCAAGCCACGAGGGCTATAGGAATACCATCGAGCTCCTCGCAGGGAACGATGTGGTACCTCTTTGATCCGAACCATCCGGTTGGTGCAATATGGATGCTCATTCCACGGACTTTGGTCCGAGGATCCAAATCAACACCTCAAGGATTTCCGTAAACTTGTGGACTCACATGACCTTGATGGTGAAAATAAAGAAAGAATGCGACTGCGTTTATTTCAATTTTCCCTACGCGATCAAGCTAGCAATTGGCTTGAACGCCTTCAAGCAGGATCCATCTCCACATGGGAGGATCTTACTACCCGATTCCTTGCTTAATTCTTTCCACCGAGAAGGACTGCAAGACTCCGCAATGATATCCTGATGTTCCACCAACATCATGGAGAATCTTTATCCGAAGCATGGACTCGTTTCAAGGACTTACTCCAAAAAGTTCCTTATTATGGCATTGATCGTTGGCTTCAAATCCAAATTTTTTTATAATCATGTCTCCTTTCATCTTAAGTGCGAGATTGACCGTGCCGCCGGCGGCAAACTCCGTAATAAGAATACCGACGAATCTTAGGAAATTATTGAGAACCTCGCCCTCTACAACCATGAAGGTTGGGATGAAACAAAAGGATTCGTCAAACCAGTCAAAGTCATTTCTACACCTTGCGGCGTCCCGAAAACACGTGACCGGAGAAATGACCTTCTCAGTGCTCGATAGCCAAATCAACATCTTACAAAAAAATGGATCATGACCGACGCCCGCTACCGACTCACACAGAACCCCTAAGCTTATGTCAATGCATTCCTTGTCTATCCGCACTCACATTCGAGCAAATCCAAATGAAACCACCAATACTAAGCATTTTTCCCTTTCTGAATGTACATGTCCCGAGTCCCCCTCAACCACAACATTAGATGACGACTTTTGAAGCTTCGAGACATTATTACATTGCACGCCACACTGAAAGGATGAAAATATTTAAGAACACCATTTTCAAGCAACGCGAGGAGATCACTGGTAGGATGAATGAAATGTTCGGGCTTCTCAAGGAACTCACGACTAGCAGAACCCCTGAGAAAGTATTAATAAGAGAAGAATCCAAATTCCCCGTTACCAAGAACGTGAACTCTATCTCCCTGAAAAAAGGAGAAGAAGAAGGGAGTAATAGGACGAAGGTGACACCCGACAACGCTGAGAAGCTAACCAAAACAGAAACGGAAATGCCAGTAATGGAGGTCGAGAAAATAAATAAAGTTGAAAATGGGGCCAAAAACAAATCAATCAAAACATCTGAAAGCGAAGAAGCAGAAGAAGCACCCAGTTCTCAACCTGTCGTAAGATTAAAGAAAAGCTGATAAAGGGGTTAGCCAACAACAACAGATTCAATAACTCTCGGTCAAGAACCCAAGCTAGAAAGAAAAAGGGGAAGGAGTATAAAGTATTACTAGGGGGGCCTGCTTATGATGCGATTCTTAAGAAAAAGATAACAAAGAAGGAGGACATCAGAGAGAATTTTGAAATACCTTGCAGCATAGGAAACCTTAAGCACGTGAATGCCCTCATCGATCAAGGGTCCAACGTGAACGTCATGCCCTACTCCACCTACATGAAACTCACCGACGAAAGGCCTGCTCAGACAAACATCAGACTCTCACTAGCTAGCCACTCGTACATTTACCCCTTAGGAATCGCAGAGGATGTGTTAGTAGAGATCGCTGAACACGTATACCCCGTAGATTTTGTGATCTTAGATATCAGGTAAAATGAAAATAGGCCTTTCATCTTAGGAACACCATTCTTGACAACAACCAAGGCCTCGATTAAGTTCGATATTGGCACAATAACTCTAAGGAGAGGAAAGCATAAGGTAAGTTTCCATAGGATACCCGATTCCTCCAATGTGACTGAAAAAGGAGTAAAAAACGACATAGAACCCATAGTCCCTACTATGACTGTTAATAGGCTAGTCCTGGAATGGGAAGAAAAGATAAAGCTTCACTTAGAAAGGGAGATGCAGTTTAATTAATGGAGGAGCAAAAATTTCAAAGGCATGCATCCCACTCTTATTACAACCAAGGAAGGAATGGATGATGAAGGAGAAGTCACGTAAGGACGTGTGACTTCGAGTCTAGCTACAAGACTCGTTAATAAAGAAAAGCGCTTCTTGGGAGGCAACCCAATTTACTTTCCCGTATATTAGGAGTGTCATGTGTCTTTTAATTCTTCATAGTTTGTTTTATTATGTTTGAACTATCTTGTAATCTTGCTTTGTTTGTCCTTAACTTCGTCTTAATTTCAATCAAAGGTATTTTGCAAACAATAATATGTAGGGGAATTTATCCGGCTTTTGAGCCAAATTTAAACATGTTAAATGAATTGTTTATATTAATTCATGTCAGTTTCAAGTCATACGATTCAATTGTTAAATCTCAGGTTTTATGCAGTCATTTATATAGGAATTAACTTATGGAATCAAGTGCAGGAAATTTTTCATAAAAAATAAAAATTTTGTTTTCACAAAACGTGGAGACGACGTCACGATTAACACGTGACACCATCACTACGACACCTATGACGGGGTCACTACAACCCTGACGGCGTCAAACGCCCAGGTCAAGAAAACTTAAAGTTTTAATTATTTTTGAAAATAAAACTTGCGCAACATTTAATATATGTCTTCTTCTGTTTTAAACCTGCAAAAAACCTTATGAGTTTAACAATTCCTTCATCCTATCAATCGAGTCGAACCCTAAATTCATATTGCATATTGGTAAATCGCACATTTTATTATTGGTATAGTTGTCTTTGTCTTTGATTACAAGTTACATTTGATGAGAGGAAGCTTGGAAGTTCTTAGGAAGTTTCATTGGATGATACTCGGAGGACGATTTAACCAGTTATCGCATGTTTCTTCTCCATTATTGAGTAAACTAGGGGAGTACTAGTTTCTTTTCCTTGTTTACTTTCCCTTTATTTGTTTTAACGGGTACTTCTAGGGAACATTAGGAACAATGTTCAACTTAAGTGTAGGGGGAAAATAAGCCTTAGAAACTATTCTTTCATTTGTCATTTGCTTTGTCCTTAAAAAGATGGGTAATATATCGAAACATAGCATAAAAGGGTGATTTTTACCAAAATTTATATTTTTTATGGATCACACCAACGAAAACCAAGTATTACTAGCATCCCATGGATAAGAATTTATTTGACTAGCACAAAAACCCCCACAATGTGAGGTTCGCCCTTAGATATTATACCTTTAGCTTGTTCGAGTTAAGGAGTGAGCAATCATGTGTGTCTATTCCGTCATTACGGATGTGTATGCGTGGTTTTGTCGCCTTTTCTTGAACATTGGTATCGGTTATTTTAGGATTATGAGAGTGTACCTGTAGCATATTAAATTCTAGAACTTGTTTTTGCGATCTATCCCGAGACCGCATAGTAAGTATTAGGAGTTTCTTGATAAGAGGCATTAGGATTAACCCATGTTTTAAACCTGTAATTGTTATGATGGTCACACCGATCATATAACTATCTCACACCCTTGCCATGCACTCACCTTTAGTGCAATGATTCATTAGTTTTACCTCCCCGAGAGCCATCCGTCTTTATGGTTCTCGTAATTTTCAAGAGTTAATTCGGGACTATTAATGTAAGAGCATTGTCCTCACCTTAAACAATCGTTACACCTAAAAATCCTTAGCCTACCTTATATGTACTCACATTTAGTACATTATTGTGATAACCCAAGTTAATTATTGAGTACACGGTTGCTAAGTCCTTATCCTTGTAAATACAGTTTTGGGACGATTAGGATTCATGGTAGGATTTATTTCGCAGAAGAATGAGGAAGAAAAGTTAAGTTAATACCCCCCATATGTTTGTCAAATGATCTCCATGTTATTTTGATCCACCTCAAAACGGGTCATTTGATAGATTATAAATATAGAGCATGTAAAAGCTCAAGTGTAGGGGTACGTGTTATAAACCCCATGTGATGTATTAAGTTATTAAAAAAATGAAAAAAATGAGAAAAGAAAAAGAAATAGATTGATGTAGAGTTGTTGTATATCTTTGTCCGAGTCTTGGCTTAGCAACCAACCCAACGTGTATTCGTGTAAATAATTAGCTAACCCTTCCACTCCAAATTCACCCAAAGTCACCACCCAAATGTATCCCATCTGTTTCCGTTTATATTATAGGTTATCTTACACCTACACCCCACAACCCTTTATAAAAGACCTCTTAGACAGTAATGAATAATACTTGCACCTAGCGGTGGAGGTTTGATCCTTTACCAAGCCTATGGTAATTTATATGCTATGACAGGTAATGAGTATGATTTTCCGTTTCCCC
>BQNB010167227.1:535-14025 GCA_026074375.1 Tanacetum coccineum
ATTGGGCATGTCCTTTTCTTTCTTTAAGTTTGTATACATCTCTGTTTGGTAAATAAAATTCACCTTTTTTACCAAAAAAAAAAAATAAAAAAATAAATTAGTTTGGTCATGTTTGAAATACTCGTCAGGTACCTTTATGATTTTCTATATGACTTTGAAATATTATGTGAAGGAAAAAACTTCAATACATAACTAACAATTGATTCTATATAAAATCAAGCCCGATTAAAAATAATATTGAATCAATGTGCTTAAGTCACGAGAAGATGGTCAATTCAAACCATACAGGAGAAAGAAAAAAGAACATGAAAATCTGATGAAGTATTGATAATTTGGGTATAAGGGTAAAAAAGTAATTTATCTTTTTATTTATATTTGAATTATAGACGATATTACTAAAGTAGGTAAAATTATTATTTTTGACTAGCAGGGTACCCGCGCGTTGCGGCGGCGGGTACCTTGTGATTAAAGTTTAGCCGTCACCAAAATAAAAATGATAAACTGATCAACCGGAGAATAATGAAAAAAAAATGATCCTAGTCCGACCCGGTCCACCGGTTATACCAGTTCCGCCCTGTTATCTCCGTTTCGTTTTCGGACGGTTTTTATTGGCTAGCCGAACCGGTACCCATTGGTCTAGTCCGGTTTTTAAAACCATATGTATCATCAACTTGTTAGCATATAAATTGTATGGATTTTTGTATGTTTTATTAGATTGCAAATATTTTAATAACATGTACTTTTTATTTTGGGGGTATATAAAAATAAAATTAATTAGGGTGTTTAAAGCTTTAATTAATGTATACTTGTAACATATGCTTTATAACATGTATAATTAAAATTAAATTTATGAGTGGTTTAAATATTTGTACCACAAGCTATATAATATGTAATACTTAAAATTTAAAAAAGTGATTATAATGTTTAATTGACTTGTACAATAAGCTTTTAAATTTGTATTACTTAAATATTCAATGAGGAGAGAATTTCTTTGTATGTTTGATCTAAGAAAATAAAGGGGTCAAATATAAGTTGATAGTTGTGACTAGGGGGTGAGCATCGGGTCAACCAGAAATGGATCCAAAAAAAGGGACCGGATCGAGATCGATTTAGCTCAAAATACGCTACCACAAGGACACATGACTCGAATGTGTTTGGGTCCTGGGCCTGGCCTTCCTTTAGCGGTCTCGCGTGTCGGAAAAAAGCAAAATAATGGTCCGGTTGTACGTGAAGAACTAGGATCGGGACCAAAGACCAAAATAGAAGGCTAAAGTGTGATAACCGAGCCCCAGGACCGGACAGAATATAGTTCAGTGTTAGGGGCCGGATTCTCGGTTTCGATCAGTCAGCGGTCCGTTATGCCGCACCTAGTTGTGAAAGTTTGGCACTTAAGCATAATACGAAATTTTAAATTTTAAGTATATGTTATTGACATGTCTGAGAATAATTAAAATGCAAATGAGATATTGTTACTTACAGACTGCAAACGATCCTTTACGTTGGATAATGTCAAATTATCCTTTTTGATGAAGTTGTGCATGGTGCTAGATAACTTAAAATACTGCTCAATTTCCGTATGAAGTCATTCGTAATGTCTCGTCAGGATTCTAGTAGTTAGTGTTATGTTCAAAAAAACTGTCGCGGGTCAATTCAAATAGAAAATATTGTTTTATAACAGTGTTTACCTCGTAGGCGCCTATCAAAAAACTTGTGGTATGTGAGATATTTGTATTGTACAATGACTATACAATTAGAATAGACATTCCTATAAATCAGGATGCTACTCTTTCTACAATTGCACAATAGACCATGAAAATTACTCTCAAGATGTAAACAAAGTGCCAATCTCACCCTAAGAAAAAGGTTACATCCAATGTTATTATGTGTGTTACATTTTGTGTGATTGACCGTGACTGAATCTGTTGCTAAAAATAGGGTTACATTACAATTAAACTGATTGGCTCGTTTTAAAGGACTAACGATGCAAAGCGATCATTAGCTAAATGGACTAACGTTGCCACATAATAACTAACGGTACAAACATTTGGTTCAAGTCGGTTAAAAATTTAAAAGTACGTGGGTTTCGGTGTTAATAAAAAAGTAAAAGGTTCAAGTCGGAAAATTTTAGAAAGTACGTTGTTAATTTATGGCTTTTACCCTTAATTATGCTGCTTTAAAAGAGTTGTAAAAAGGAGATTAAATAGATTATGATTTTGGGTTGGATATATATTTAAGGGAGAATTTCATTTATGTCTTTATAAAACTTCATAATTACGCTAATATCATGTGCATATCGTTTATAAAAATGCAGAAAAATATCCAAAATACCAATTTAACTTAATTTGATATTTTTTACTATTATACAAATGCTAAATAAAGAAGTTAATTACTTTTTTACTCTTGTACATGATCAAACCAAAATTGATAAATCAGATACTTTCATTTTCTTATGGTCTTCTTCTTTTAATTCAGTGAATCTATCTTCCTTATTCTGAGTGAGTGAGTTCGTGGCCATAAAAGATAAATTAGTTTGGTCATGTTTGAAATACTCGTCAGGTACCTTTATGATTTTCTATATGAATTTGAAATATTATGTGAAGGAAAAAACTTCAATACATAACTAACAATTGTTCTATATAAAATCAAGTCCGATTAAAAATAATATTGAATCAATGTGCTTAAGTCACGAGAAGATGGTCAATTCAAACCATACAGGAGAAAGAAAAAAGAACATGAAAATCTGATGAAGTATTGATAATTTGGGTATAAGGGTAAAAAAGCAATTTATCTTTTTATTTATATTTGAATTATAGACGATATTACTAAAGTAGGTAAAATTATTATTTTTGACTAGCAGGGTATCCGCGCGTTGCGGCGGCGGGTACATGTGATTAAAGTTTATCCGTCACCAAATTAAAAATGATAAACTGATCAACCGGAGAATAATAAAAAAAAATCCTAGTCCGACCCATTTCACCCGTTTATACCGGTTCCGTCCGGTTATCTCCTTTTCGTTTTCGGACGGTTTTTATTGGCTAGTCGAACCGGTACCCGTTGGTCTGATCCGGTTTTTAAAACCATATGTATCATCAACTTGTTAGCATATAAATTGTATGACTTTTTGTATGTTTTATTAGATTGTAAAATATTTTAATAACATGTAATTTTCATTTTGAGGTATTTTAAAAATAAAATTAATTAGGGTGTTTAATACTTTAATTAGTGTATACTTGTAACATATGCTTTATAACATGTATTAATTAAAATTAAATTTAGGAGTAGTTTAAATATTTGTACTATAAGCTATATAATATGTAATACTTAAAATTTAGAAAAGTGATTATAATGTTTAATTGACTTGTAAAATAAGCTTTTAAATTTGTATTACTTAAATATTCAATGAGGAGAGAGATGTCAATCTCTTTTATATGTAGTATAGATATAGATATAGATAGCAGGGTACTCACGTCGCAACGCGCGAGTACCCTATGATTAATCAAAGAAAAACAAAAGAAAATAACCCCGATCAGGCCCGGTTCACCGATTTTTATAGGTTCTAACCGTTTCATCCGGTTCGTTTTCAGACGGCTATTATTTGCTAGCCGAACCAGTGACCACTCATGTTCTCGGTTGAACCCGTTGGCCCAGTTCGGCTTTCAAAACTATATGTATTAGCAAATAAACTTTGTGTGTTTTATTAGTTTGTACAATGTGTATAATAACATATACTTTTTATTTTAGTGGTGTTTTTAAATTACATTAATTAGTAATTGGTGTTTTAATAATAACATTAAATGTGTTGATCAGTCAATAAGTATGTTTTGTGAATTGGTTAATTGAATATTTTTCATTCCTGTTTGTATTATTGAATTTCAACTCTTTATAATTTTTTGCATTTAATGAAAAGAGAGATGTGTGACAGAATTTTATTGTTTGCATAAAATGTTATATAACATGCATAAGAATTTGTATTACTTAAAAAATTGTATTCAATGAAGAGAGAGAGAGGGGTTTTTGCTTTACATGTAGTATAGATTAATATGCATGAGAAAGTTGGTGTTTGTGTTTGAGTTTGAGTTATAACATTTTGAAAGTTTTTTTTTTATTTATTAAGGTAGTACATCTCATTATTCTAATAAATATCATCGTTATGGTTATATCCACACGTGGTATTGCAAATTTAAAGAATCCAATCATTCACTTAAAAACAACTGATATGAATACCAACTAGTTGAAGTGATGGAACTGGAAGCCTCACTGAAACACTGAAGCTGTAGTACTTTCGGAATATCAAGATCATATGCATGAATTGAGTAAAAAGCGGAAGAGATGGAACTCGCAGCATCACTAAACACTTCAAAGAATATACTGTGCTGAATAAAAATCATTGTGTTGGAACTGTGCTGAATGAATATACTTGGGATGCTACTTTTGGAAGTTCATTACAATTTTATTGTCAATTTAAGGTTTTGTTTGAATTTTTAATATATTATTTTCTTTGATTTTGTGATATATTTTTGACGGTGTTAAAGTGTTTAATTAGCATCTACTTATGTTTAAAACATACTTAACTTACGTTCAAATATGTTTATTACATTTTAAACTTTTTTTAATTGGTTTTCATTCAGTAAATAGATTACTTCAAAAGACAGTTAAGTAAATAGATGTCAGTGAAACTCACATCTTAACCCATTAAATAGGCGGTAAAACATACATAACAAGACAGAACTATTTCTATCAAAGGAAAAGACCACAGACACTTTTTTTTTTGGGTAAAGAGTTTCCCCGATAAATTATATTACTCCAAAAAACAGTTAAGTACAACGAATGTGGGTGAATCCCACATCTCAGCCCAAAACTAGGCGAAAGCAAACGCACCAACTATGCTTCAAACCTAACCTATTATTAAAATGACATGCCACACTTATAAGACTTACTACAAATGCTATCTAAGTTGACCACGAAAATTAATACCAAAAGCATTAGCAAACTTCATTTGAGCATCACTCAGACCAGGATCATCAAAGTCATCATCATCGTACGGGTCTTCACCATGACTTTTCTTCCATTGTCCATACAAGCTTTTATTTCCCCCTCCATTGACACTTTTAGAAGCTTTTTTAACATTGAAGCTCGTCAAAGCCATATAAGTGGTAGTTTCATAGTATACCTCTTCCACTTCTCTATCAATTATCCTCATTAACCAAATCATCAACCTTTTTAGAAACCACATTAGAAGAACTAGGAAGCGTTGATTTAGAAGGTTTTAACGGTTTACCCTCATCATCCAATAACACAAGCTTCCCTGCAATCATACGACTTTCCAGATCATTAATCCTTGCAACTAAAGGTGTATTACTTGGACTACCAGATGCTTATTCAGCCACATCTTAGACATCTTTCTTACCTGAGTTTGACGACCCTCCATTTGATCCAAGCTCATCACCTTCCTCAATCGTATTAAGTGCATCAAAAGGGTTATTAGAACTCGTCACTTTTCTAGACACTTTAGAATTATTTTTTGTACTACTTGAACTTACACTATTCATTTTAGAGAGTGCTTGCCAAACTGGCTTCTTAGGCTTAAATTGAACATTATAACCCACATTCGTACTATGAGAAGAAGAAGTATGTTGGAAACCATAATGGTTAGTCTGTTGTTACTTGGATTTTTCTACAATTTGTTTTGGACATAACATATCATCATGCCCAAATACCATACACACACCACATCTAGGTAGTTCCCATTCATACTACACCCTTATCGTATGAAGAACCTCTCCATCGTCTTCCACATTAGGAATAGCAATAACCATATCTTCCTTTAATTTCCGATCAGCCCTAATATCAATCACTGCACGAGCATAATCCATACGACCCCATGATTGTAGACACATAGAACTCGTATATGAATCAAGCATAATCAGGTTACCAAGCTTAGTAGCCATCACATTCAATTCGTCTGTAGTAAACACCACAATAGGAAGATCACGGATTTTAATCCAAATGGGAACCAATTTCAGGTCTTCCTTAAGTAAATTAGCATTTGGTATCCATTTCTTCAGGATGATAGGTGCAGATCGGATAAACCATGGTCCATTCTCCAAAAACCCATTCATACCCTCAGTTGAAACAAATTTGAAGAAAAAGAAAGCCTTTTCAGTTCATCATTACACGAACTAAACCAAACTTCTTCCATGCATTCTTAACATAGTTCTCAACAACCAGGAATGCTACTCTTTTACCCACGAAATAACCATACAAGCTAAAACCAAATCTCGAATAAACATCCAAAACAGACGCCTTATGAATTTTAACTTTAGCTTTTGCATTAATAGGTTTATCTCAGTCCAAATATCTAAAATTTACCTTACTTGTAACAGCCTTACTTGTAAACAAACTCGTAAAAGATTTTGGAAGAACCTGCTCATCCACCCCTTCCATGACCTTTGGATCCACAAACAAGGTTGTGCCCGGACCAGAATCCTTACCATCATTAACCACATTAGGACTCTCACTAATTGAATTTCTTGACCTATTTAGAGCAAGAAACGAGTCATCATTAACAATGTTCGTCCCCTCATTCTGCTGAGTATTTAAAGTAGCAGACTTCAAACCATGCTGACCATTTTTTTCCTTTTCTTTAACCCCTCTCCCATTCAAAAAACCCTTCTCTATGACTCCCACCCGAAACCAAGATCAGCTCCAAATCAGTTAACCATAAATCAAAGAAACCAGTAATAACAATGCCTACACCAGAATCACAACAAATAATGATAATACGCACCAACAGAAATCACAAGAATACCAGCAAATATATAAAACCCTAACAAAGGGTTTATAGCAAATCTGCACCTAACAAACAAGGATGAGAATAGAAAGGACCAACCAAATGACCTATGATCGATTTTAGGTTAAAGTAGTCGCACCACTTCCTTCCAAGAAAACGAATCAGAATTAATGCAGCGTATGAAACCCTAGTTCGAAAAATAGAGGATAAACCCTAAAAAACGTAAAACCTAATCGCTAATCACACCAAAGATGAATGAAACAAAGACAGATGTTAAACCTCAATTTGGATCATTAACTTTGGATTGATGAACGAGTTAGATAGGACGATTTAGGGAAGGGAGTTAGAGAGTCGCAGTTCTCTTTGGGTTGCCAAAGAGAAGATACGTAGGTTTTCTTGTTTTAAAAATTTCTCCTTGGGAAGTTGGACCACATAGATACTAGCTTACATTTGACTTATAAGACACCAAACATAAACTATCTTCTACTGCGACCATAAAGATTAATATATATAATATCACAGAATGCCAATTCTTGTTTCGTTAAACCTTTAATATCATAATTATCATAGATGTCATAATCTTCGTCCTCATATAAGCTTGCATCATTTGCACCTCCACTAGCCATTAATTGGGCAGTCTCATCGTAAGCCACTTCAACATTACTATTACTATCCGAATTAACCAAAGCATAATCAAGCTTATTTAGCTGCTTCTTATCATCATCCACAAGCATAAGCTTCTCATCCAACATTTTTCTTTCTAATGTATTAATCCTTTCTTCTATAAGGGTAGTACTCGGACTACCAGATGCCACGGGTAAAGACCCGTGAGCAAAAGAAACCACGCTAAAATTTGCCCCTTTCTCAACCACCTTTGAATCCCCCCAACATTAGTGCCAGGTCATCATCGTTCTCAACTGAATTAAGCGCGTCAAATGGGTTCAAATTGCTTACCTCTTGTCTAGACAATTCAACTTCCTTCTTTTTACCACTTGTGCTTCATTTTACCATTCGTGCCCAGGTCATCATCGTTCTATGCAAATATGTTCATCAAACATGTAAGTCATTATAATTTTCATCACATCGTTCGTTGAAAATTTGATAAATGTTGTTTTAATACTATTTCATAGATCATCATTACACTTAAAAGTAGCTATATTATAGATACTATTTTCAACATATATTTTGATTATTTTGCTGGGCAATAAACGATGCCAAACACCACAACAAACAAAGTAGACAGAGGTACACAAAGGCTACCAGAGCCTTATAGAGCCTATCAGTCGTAAGAACTCCAATACAAAAACAAAACACACACGAATGGACCATGGTTCCCACGATTTAGGCAATCGTGACCAGTCCACTCTTGAACTAAAGTGAATATTATTATCTTTGGTGCTTGCACAATTTACTATTTCAATAAGAGGGGTATTTATAGGCATGAAAACCCTAGACCTAACATTATCCCCAAGGTTACATCACAAAGCCCGGACTAACTACATATGGGCCAAGCCTATGTCCTAGAAGTTTCTGCTCAGCGGGGAGGGACCCTCTGACCACATGTCAGAGCCTCCACTCGGAGCCTTTCGGTGCCATCTCACAGCCTACATTGAGCTCCACAACTCAATATATTTTTATATTATTTATTGTTATTGTTACTTATATCCATTAATAGCTTCTGTAAAACTCTACCAAACATTAAACGTAGTGAACTAACAAAAACTCTCATCTTCAAAATGTCTTCCTTCACTAATGCAAATTTTAATGAAATTTTACAATATATAAATACATAAATCAACAACTCATTGTTCAACAAGAACCTAAATCCATTAGCACCAAAACAGTTAAGTTATTAATATTTTAATAATTAAAATAATAACTTTGATTTTCAATTAAATTGTTATGTATGTTACTCAACAACCAATTGTTCATCAGCAATCCAAAACCGGCACCAACCAAACATTAGTAACCTATTGCGCTTCTGTCTTTTTCGCTTATTGAAATCATACATTTCACATTACTACCGATGTTATAATTGATGGGGTTCTGTGTCGAATGCGATGCGTGTGGTTGTATCCTTTATTTGGTAAAGGGTTTTCGCGGTAAATTTTATTACTCCAAAAAATAATTAAGTACAATGGATGAGGTTGAATCTCACATTTCCGCCTATTACATAGGCAAACTACTTCCTTAAAGGAAGATACACAAAGTGACTAGACTACAAAGGAATCAATAATTTCTGTGGAAACTAGAAAGGAGGGAGGTTGAATAGTTTTACCATTTTAAAATTGAAACTTAAATTGTCTACTTATGTGAAGTCAATAGATATACACATGTGTATATGGTAGCGATGTAATAAATAAATAAGTAAATGCGGAATATAAATAAGTAAAGATAAGAAAGATAAATCGATGACACAATGATTTATAGTGGTTCGGCTGCGAATCTCCTCTTCGCCCTAATTCACTCCCCAAGTACCCAACTTGAGAGTTTTTTTTACTATGTCAACAAGCTCCTTTTAGGCGGAAAAAACCTTACACGTTACTTACACTTTTTCCGGTACTAAGCTAAATACCGATTTCTACTTCGAGATAGAACCAATCTAACACACTATGTATTTTAAGGCCTAAAATATTAACCTATCATACACATATGATTACACAACACAAGTAGATAAAGATAGATAAATATCACACACGTGATGACTTGATTAAACAAATAATACTTGAAGTTTGATGTCTTCTTTTTTGTTCTTCACTAAAGAGTAGAATAATTGGATAACTTGTAATGGATTATAGAACTAGTATAATGATCAAAGAATGTACAAGAATAAATATGGAGGAGAGAAAAATATAGGCAACATTTGAAATTCAAATATGGTCTAGCTGTCAATACGCACGGATCCACGGATCCACCTTACCATGGATCCTTCTTTAATTACGGTGGATCCATGAGGTGCAGCTGGCACTTATTTTGTATTTTAGTGATTAACCTCAAATCTTAAAGAAAAAATTCTTTTGGACTTTAAAATCAGATTAATTAGTTTCTTCTAGAAGGAAAATACTTCTTAACATAGATAAAGAAAGATTTTCTAGATTTGGGAAGATTTGGAAAGATATGAAAATGTTATTTCCATTTATGGTTTATCTTATTTTGTTTTATTGTTTAATATAATTAGCTTATAATTAATCATGTGTTTACTTGAAATCATTTGATTAGAAAAGCTTTATGCAAGTGATTAAGTTTGAATGCAAGAAAAATATTTTTGCTTTGATCATTAACTACGTTTTATAATGTTATATTCATACCTTAAGTGATATTTCATCATCGGGTAAACTTACGACTAAATAACTTGTTTACGTAAACTTTTACGTAGTATGATATTATATTTGTTATTATCAAAGCTCGAATATCATTAAATATAAATATCGTTTTTACGCGAATATTTGTATTAATAATCTGCCCATTTTTTATGATGACAAATATGAACTCATATTTATTAAAAGTTACTAAATAAGTATTTAGTGGTTGAGTTTACATATCTTCTCATCCTTTTTGTCGAAACAAAAACTTTTTGTAGAGGCGCAGTTGCAAGTCGTATTTTGACGAATGCAAAGTAACTTCGTGACGAATGGAAAGTAAAAATAAAGACAAATTTGCAAGTGCTCCCCATCGGTGTATGCTCCCCTTGCTTGGGGCACCAAGAAATTGAGTTATGGAGGCGTGCTACAAAAAAAAGTTACTAGACAAGAAAATATATATATAGCAATAACACATGCATATATATAAGCAATAAACGACCACCATCGTCACAACACAACAATTAATAATGGTAATTCTATTATAAGAGAAATAAGATAAAATTAGGCATCAAGCCAAAATAAACTAAAAAAGACAACAACTAGAAAAATTAAAAATAAACTAGAAAATAAAAAACAACTAAAAAATTCTAAATCTTAGGATAAAGTCTTTTCTCCCATATAATCCGAAGGAGTGGCGAAACACCAAGGTGGTTTTAGTGCGGATATAATGGTGGGTTGGATGAAGATCCAAGGTAATGTCGGATGTAGGAAAATATGTAGTTGACCCGGTTCCTTAGCATGTGGATTTCATGCCTAGTGGTACTACAACATTGACAAAACAGGTTGTGAAGGTGAGTCATATCATTTGGATGTACAAAATCCAAGAAGTTGTTGGGAGGGTTAGGAAATTGTTGATTTTTAAGATTCGGTGAAAAGTTTTAAATGTTTTCTAGTTGAGGTACATTGTTGTTGATGTTAGCAAACAATGGTAGAGGAGGTTGTAGATGTTCAAATCCGGGTGGTGGATGAGAGACACGAGGTGGTGGCGATGGATTTGAAGGACCCGGTGGCCAATTATCTATGGTTGAGACACGAGTATCATGAGGTGGTGTTTGTTGGAGAGGAAGTTCTTAAGGTTCAAGCTTCATTGGTATGACAAATGGTAGTTTTAGAGGTGGAGCAACATGAGTTGGTGTTAGAGACTCACTAGGAGATGACCAAGTAGTTTGATAAGTACTCCTACTATAAGTAGATTTTGATGGTGCATGTAGTGGTGAAATGTTAGGTTTAAGAAAAAGACTCGGTCACCCCGTATACTGTCTAGAATATCATAGTTCGTAGTTTAATCGTAAGCGTATGACTCATGGTATTGGGCCGGGTCTTTTACCCACTTGTAAGCCCATACCATAGCCCATTGGGGAAACTAAACATATGTATTTATACCCCTTTCCAGCCATGGGAAGGGGTTGGTTGTTCATTGTATAACAAACACACACTAAGTGTCTTTCTCTCACTAGAACTTCCGATTTTCTCTCTCTAAAAATTGGCCTACACACTAATCTTTGATTGTGTTATGATATCTAAAATATTACAATTGGTATCAGAGCACATGTGATGATTACTTAGATTGTATGTGCGTTTCTATTGGATGAATTAATCAAAAATTTGGTTTTTGAAGGTTTATGGTGTTCACATTGGTTTTCTTTGATTCTCACGTTTGTGGTGTTAAAGTTAGTGTTTTTAGTGTTGTTTTAGCCTTCTAGTACCAAGTTGTGCAAGAAAATCCAAGCTTAAACGTTTAAAAGGGTGATTTTTGGTGATTTGAAGCTATTCTGGAAATTGCGTTTTGTCTCCCTGGAAGACATTTCTTAGTTGCTTTAACACCCCCAAATTTCATCGCAGCGGAACCAACAGTTTGGGTGTTAAGTCATAGCACAACAACATAAGAATATAATCAGTTGTGTCTTGTGTATTGCGTTTTGGTTATCACTACAGGTTGCGTTTTGTCTCAAGTTGAAGACCCCCATTGCGTTTTGACTAGGAGAAACTCTGCCCAATTAATTTCTTAATTGCGTTTTGTCCAAAGTTTTGCTTAAGTCTTATTATCTGCATTACGTTAACTCATTTCAACGAAACCAAATCACAATTAAACAACATATCACCTAATCCAACAAACAATCATCACTTTTAACATACAATAACTAATCATTGTTTGATCAACTTAATCATTTCACAATCAATTACAATGGCTAATCTTTCAGAGGACATCCAATGTGCCGGTTCAGATACCCGACCACCTATGCTTGATAGAACTGACTTTGCATCATGGCAACAACGTATTCGATTATACTGTAGGGGTAAAGAGAATGGGGTGAACATTTTGAATTCAATTGATGAAGGACCTTTTCTGATGGGGACATTTTGGGAAACACTATCGGAAGGAACTGAAGGTGCCCTACATCTAGGTCTAGAACGGCCTCGAGTCTACTCTGACATTGAGAAGGAAAGGTATAATGCTAACATTCGGGCAACCAACATTCTACTTCAAGGGTTGCCTAAAGACATCTACTCGCTTATCAATCATTACACTGATGCAAAGGACATATGGGACAATGTTAAGATGCTTTTAGAAGGCTCATAATTAACAAAGGAAGACCGTGAATCACAACTGTATGATGAGTTTGAACACTTTCGTTAGAACAAAGGCAAAACAATTCACGACTACTATGTCCGGTTTGCCAAACTCATTAATGACATGCGGAACATCAAGATGACAATGTCCAAAATGCAGTTGAACTCAAAGTTTGTTAATAATATGTTTCCTGAATGGGGTAGATTTGTAACAGCTGTGAAACTCAACAAAGGTTTGAAGGACTCCAACTATGATCAACTGGATGCTTATTTAAAGCAGCACGAGGCATATGCCAATGAGAACAAAATGATGTTGGAACGATTCACTCAACACACAGTTGATCCTCTAGCCTTGATTTCTAATGTTGCACCTCAGCAGTCCCATCCACAATCATCGACAACTCCACCATCCAAATATTTTCAACCACACTTTATTGATAACACTCAACTTGACTCGGGACTCTCTCCGACCGACAACTTAATTGAGAACTTAACCAACACACTTCCCCTACTCACCCAATCATACAAAACATACCTTCCTCAAACAAATAATCAACTCAGAACTTCATCAAACCCAAGGAACCAAGCTACAGTTCAAAACGGCAGGGTTGTTGTTCAGAATGTTTAGGGTCGCCAGAATAGAGGACAGGGTAACAATGCACGGGGTGCATGTGTAGCTGGGTATAGGGGAGTTCAGAACAGAGTTGGGAATGCTAATCCAGGTCAAGCAAGGCATATTAAGTTCTACAACTACAACGGTATAGGCC
>BQNB010167228.1:0-14025 GCA_026074375.1 Tanacetum coccineum
CTCGGTCCGCCATTTTGGCTAGTTTCAGTCTCGGTCCAAGGTCGGTCCGGTCCGGTCCTTGGACCGTGCTCACCCCTATTAACAATGATGGTTGCTTTGCTCACATTGCTTGTTGACTCAAGTGAGATTCACGTAGTATTGAGTGTTCTGAACGGCATGGTTTTGATGCTGCTGATGATGAGACTGGTGTGGAGCATATCATATGGTTGTCTATTATTGGTGACTTTGTTGCAGAAAGAACGCTATGCTTTGTTTGATTAAGTGATTTTGAAGATATAGTATGCAAAACTTTAAATACAGATACAGGCCATTTACTTAGAAATTAATTGACTTGGTTATGTTATTAGGGGGTGTTTGGGGTTGCTTAGTTAGCTTGACTGCTTATTGCCAATGATTTGCTTATCTCTCAAATAAGCAGTTTCATTCAAACAAGAGTAAACTGCAAAAACCATCCTTGTGGTTTGTCAAATGTGGCACTAATCATCCCTTTCAGAAACTATTGGCAAGTATCATTCTTGAGAGGTCAAATGTGCGGCACTTTACATCCCTAGAGGGATGATTTTTGCAAAACTTTTTGTTAGACTTTTTTCAAAATTCGTTCCCAATAAGAATGATTTTTACCAGACATTTGGCTCTCAGGGATGATGTTTGCCAATAGTTTCTGACATAGATGATTAGTGCCACGTTTGACAAACCACAAGGATGGTTTTTGCAGTTTACTCTTTAAAAAATTATATCGTTGTTCATACCAATAGAATGGCCGTTATAACAATGATTTGCAGGCACTTTCCATTGTTGTATGCGTTTTTAGAGTTATAATCTTCAAAAAAAACCCTCAAATTTCATAAAAGATTTACTTTGGGAAATAATGAAATGGCCGTTAGTTTTTAACGAGAAGTGACAAAAAAACCTAAATCGGCTAAAAAAAATTGGCCTCCTTTATGTGCAAGAAAAAAATTAGAGTACCTTTATTGGAAAAAGACCCTAAGTTGAGTGCCTTTTTGTGTCATTTATAACTTTGCTATTTTGCTTATAGAGAAACTCGAAGTAGAAAAACTTACACCAAAGAAGATATGAACATAAGAGGTCAATGGTAGCAGGTTTCTAAGTTGATCAGGTGCTTTAATTCGTTACTTATTTGTTACATGAGACATATGATGATTATGGCGTATTTTCTTCTTGGCAGACAAACTTACAGGATCGTTGCTTATGGGGAGGTGTTAGCTGCAGCCACAGAGCTAATCACGTCATAATACAAATAGATGATTGTATTTTTGTGAAAACTTTACCTTAACCTTTCCAGCATCGCCTTAGAGGTATATGATATCCTTCCTCATTTGCTTCATTTTCTTCCCTAACATTGAGAAACAAAGAGTGCCTTTATAAAAAAATTATGTCCTTATTTTTCATGTACATAATCAATATTCATATAATGACACTGCAATTTTGAACAAACAACTCACGACGTTTACTGCACTAAATTTGAACTACTTTTGATCTATTTGATATTTTTATCCATTCCCTTTCAACAAAGTTTATTTTAGTTCACTCATCTATCATATTTTGAAATAATAGAATCCAACTCGAGCCATTTTGATGAGTAACTTACACTTAGAGTATAATTACATGAACTGTTATAAAGTAAGTATTTATTGCTCTTACTACATATGTTATTCTTGATAAGGATTTTACGAGGGTTGGTGAATGCTATAAAATGTGTTTTTTTAATGTTAGGTTTCTGTTTTTGCTTTCAGTGTCATATAAGAGAGGAGCTACCACGTAAGGTCGGTTATAAAGTAAAGCTCAGTGGTGAATCTGCAAAGAAATTATAATGAAAAAAATTATGACGAGTATCGGTTTAACGTGCATGTTCAGGGGCGGATCCATGCACAGGATAGGGGGCAACTGTCCCCCATGGTTTTTTTAAGAATCAAAAAATTTTAAAGTTAATTTATGAAATTTAATCATGGTGCCCTCCATTAAAAACTAAGAATGCCCCCAACCCAAAACATGGTTAGGAAAAAAAGGAAAAACAGAGATGGTTTTATGAATGGTTTTTGAGCTTTCGGTGAAATTTTCGTTAGGTAGAAGATGAAGAGATGAGAGAAGAAGATGATATGTTTTCTTGGGTATTGTGTAGAGGTACATCACTTTACTTTTTCCTTTCTTTCCAACTGTTTTCAAAAACTTCGGCCCACTACTTCAGCTAAAAAAAATACTAGTATCATAATTTAATTAAAGTTATTAATTTTTATTTTTATTTATTACGTCATTGAAGTTTATTTGATAAGGTCGTTAAGTTTAACTGTATTTATTTTGTTGATAATGACTATTTTCTTTCACCTAAGTTATTAGTTGTATTTTGCTCCAGTTTTTTCTTCAAGGTAAAAATTTTGCTCAATACTATTTTGATTTTTGTCGCATTTTGTTGAATTTTTCGTATGTAATATTCTATCATTAAAAAAAATTTACTCCCCCCCCACACACAACCAAATATCCTGGTTTTGCCACTGTGTATGTTCTATTCTTAAATATTTTCTCACTATTTTTACTTATAAAGTTCCTGCTTCTCAAGAAAGTGAGCTTCAAATGTCAAGTCCCTTCAAACGAATTCTAAATTTGGCGGACAGATTACAGTATGTAAAATGGGAAACAATTGCAACTGCAAGTATCTAGAAATGGCCAAACTGAAGCAATTCAATAGTTGGAATGGAGCCAAATCCAAAAGTAAGTCATCTTCGATTGACTTTTTGAACTAGAGTATCTTATTTGAATCACATGTACCTTCCTAACGTTATATACAACAGCCACAATTTTCGTATTCTGCATTTGCAGTGAAGTACTTCATTAAATTTTTAACAGATGGTATGCACATCTGAAAGGTTGAAGAGAGGTTTCACAAGAGACTTCTACGGTCATATTACCTGCCAACCGCAAGCATGTCTGAGCCAGAAAGATGCATCGAACGAGTTGCTTCATAACTGATTATGCATATGGTTAGCAAAGGTTGTTCAAATGGATGATTCTTTGTTCTAATGTATTACTAGCAGGGTACCCGCGCGTTGCAGCGGCGGGTACCCTGTAATTAAAGTTTAGATGCCAACAAAACAAAAATGAACTGATTAACTAGAAAATAAAAAAATGATCTCAGTTCGACCCGATTCACCTGTTTTTACCAGTTTCGACCGGTCATCTCCGTTTCATTTTCGGACGGATTTTATTGGCTAGCCAAAAAGGTGGCGACTCCGATTTCTGGTTGAACTATTGGTTCAATTCAGTTTTCAAAACCATATGTATCATCAACTTGTTAGCATATAAATTTTTTTAAGCTTTGTATGTTTTATTAGTTTGTACAATGTGTATAATAACATGTATTTTTCATTTTAGAGGTGTTTTTAAAGTAACATTAATTAGTGTATTTAATTAGTTTATACTTGTAACATATGCGTAGAGGAATAAATGTTGTACATTTTGCCTTAATATATGTATTTTTTTATTTTATGGGTGTTTTAAAAATAACATTAACGAGGCATTGAGACCCGTGCGATGTACAGGTATAGATTTTTTTTGTTTATGTCTAGCTTTTTTAGACAAAAAATATTAGTTTGTCCATTAATGAGCATTGCAAAGACCAATCTACTAAACATGCAAGTTGGTTTTCTTCACTTGTTAAAATAGATAATAGCTCCCCGTAGGTAAAATTGTCGCGTCAAGTTAAGCCGACAACGCTTATTTGATGAATTTAATTAGCAAAATTGATAGAGATCAGGAACACGGCATGATGCAAATGAGGATGAATGCCTCTTATCTTAACATCACATATATGTTACTCTAAATATTTTCAAATTGTTAATCATCAACCATATTTATTGATTCAAACTTCATCTTTATTAAGAAGTTCAACCAACCACTCCATCCTATATAACTAAAAACAAACCAAAAGACTTAAACAAAATCAAACATCCAAAAAATATAACAATATACAGAGAGTATTATTTCTACAAATGTATGTAAAAACAACCAAATGGTTAAAACATTTTACGCAAACTCCGATGTATAACAGTCACAAAATGTTATGCACTGCTCGATACTATTTATTTTATTGTTAAATATATGAGAAATATCTATAAAAGCCTCTAACATCTACATAAACAAAATTGTGTAATCAATAGATCCCAGATCAGCAAAGAAAATTATCCGTAACTCTGTAAGAAAATATGCAATTCTCCACAATCCCCCCCCCCCCCCCAATTTCACTACCCCAACCTTCAAGCCTTTAACAAAATTCCTCACGATGATCTCTATATCTTTAAGTTATCGGTACCTTGTGTTACTAAACAAATAGCATAAACGAATCAAAGACATGTAAGAAAGGAATAAAACACAAATATGACAAATAACCAGTATTCGATAATTTGCTTTTATACGAAAAAGTTAAATAAAATAAACTAACCGTAAAGGTATATAAATGGGTGGTTACCTAAAGAAAAAGTAAATACACCTAGCATGCCTTTGATTATCTTTACTCTATTTCAGCCAAACAAAAGCATCAAACCTTAAACACTAGATCTTCTACCTATACCTGAGTTCCAAACGCATTTGACCCGTTACCCGACCCACCCAATTTGTCCATCTTGCCACCTATACATCCATAAGCTCCTTTGATTACCATGGTATTCCGCACATACTTATGTTTTCTGATGCGCATAAATGAGGGAGTCCAAATCTGTCAAACCACTCACCCCACTATACAACTACCGATCTTAATTCACTAAAGTTCAGATTTTTCTACAACTACTCTACTGATAAGGTATACAGAGTGACAAATTATTAATTAGAATTTTGTGAATCACAAAAGCAGTGTTTTAGTCAAACTGGCCTTCCAATTAGAGCCCACCACAAATTTAGAAACACTCTTCCCCATACATTTAACTACTTGAATAAAACCCCTTATACCTTTTTACTGGGTTAATTACCTAAAAATGTACTATACTTGCCACCTTTTGTCATTGTATGTAGGCAACTATTTTTTTTATTGTGTCGCTCAACTTTTGAATTCGTGCTATTGTGTGTACTGATGACCTACTTGACTTGCTTCAGCAGGTTAACTTAACATCCACTTGTTTTTTTATTGCATCGTTAGTCCTTTATACAAACGATCGTTTGTAATTAACATAAAATTTGATTTTTTTTAAAGTCTTTTTTCTAATTATTTTTAAAATTTATAAACGTTTTCACACACATTTTTATACATGTTTTTTTACATATTTGTTTATACACACATTTTTATACACACGTTTTTATACACATTTTTATACAAACGTTTTATACACGTTTTTATACACACATTTTTAAACATATTTAAAAAAACCCCTATTTATACACACGTTAGTATACACATTTTTATACACACGTTTTTGTACACACATTTTTATACACGTTTTTATGCACGCATTTTTTATAATCACATTTTTATACACGTTTTTACAACGTTTTTTCTACAACCTTTTTACACACGTTCTTACACACATTTTATGCACGCATTTTTTGTAACCATGGTTCAGTCCTCATTTTCACTAGTCCGTAATGTTTAAAAATGTAAGAAAAAATTAGTTTGTATTATAGTTTACTAATATTTAAAAAAATCGAAAATGTTTTAAAAAAATATTTAAAAAATGCGAAAACATCTTTAAAACATTCGAAAAGTTTACAAAATATTCGAAAATGTTTAAAAAAAATATTCTTTTTTAAAAAAATATTCTTTTTAAACAATTTCGAATATTTAAAAAAAATATTCGAAAAATATTCTTAAGCAAACGTTTTTTTAAAACATTTTTGAATATTCAAAAAAAAATATTCTTTTTAAAAAAAATATTCTTATACAAACGTTTTTTTTAACATTTTTGAAAATTTAAAAAATTTTATTTTTAAACATTTTCGAATATCTTTTTAAACATATTATTTTTAAATATTCAAAAATGTTTAAAAAAACGTTTGTATAAGGATATTTTTTGAATATTTTTTTAAAAAGAAATTTTTAAATATTCGAAAATGTTTAAAAAGGATTTTTTTTAAAGAATATTTTTTTAAACATTTTCGAATATTTTTTTTAAACATTTTCGAATATTTTTTAAACATTTTCGCATTTTTTTAATATTTTTTTAAAACATTTTTGATTTTTTTTTAAATTATGTAGTAAACTTATAATACAAACTAATTTTTCTAACGTTTTTTAAAACTTTAAATAAAATCAAATTTTAAGTTAATCACAAACGATCATTTGTATAAAGGACTAACGATGCAATACAAAAACAAGCGGACGTTAAGTTAACCTGCTGGAGCAGGTCAAGTAGGTCACCAGTACACACAATAGCACGAATTCAAAAGTTGAGCGACACAATGAAAAAAAAATAGTTGCCTACATACAATGACAAAAAGTGGCAAGTATAGTACATTTTTAGGTGTAAAAGTCTTGGGTTGATTCTACTATTTGGGTTATAGATTAAACTACGTTTGGGTAGTCGGTTCGCTTTTCAAAACCCTCTAGGTAAGTTTTTTAAAATTTTATTTAAATTGTACTTTTGAGTGCTTAATGATACATGGAAGCTTGTTGTACAAGTTGTTTGTTAAAAATGGAACTCGAAATTTTTAAAAGAAATAAAAAGGGTTTGTTTGTAGTTGACGTGAACAAAAGAAAAGGAAAAAAGGTCGAACACTTTTAAATTATGATTGTGGTGGTAAATTTACTTTTAAGTCAAGGACTTATTAGGGCTTATTTTTGATACCTTGCTTAAAAATAAGCTAGTTAAGGGCTTATTTTGTTGTTTTTGGCCTTGTGGGCCTCGTTCTGACAAGAAGAAAAGGAAAAGAAATAGGCGCGGCCCATTTAAACTAATTTTAGGCTTACGTGAGTTTGGCTTATTATTTTTTTGCTTATTCGAGCTTATGGCTTATTTATTTGGGGCTTATGTTAGTTTCGGTTTATATTGGGTTTATGGCTTATCTTGGACTAGGCTTATATTGGGCTCATAGCTTATGTTAGTTTCGGCTTATATTGGCTTATGACTTATTTGATTTCGGCCTATTGGGCTTGTGGCTTATTCAATTTCGGTATGTATTGGGCTTCGGTCCATTGGATTCGGCATTTGGACTTGGTGAATGTTGGGCTTTATCGTATTATATATATATATATATATATATATATATATATATATATATATATATATATATATATATATATATAATGAATTTGGACTTATAATTTGGTTTTGGGCCTATGTTTTGGCTTCGGCCCAACAAAGTATAAATACTAGTATTGTTGGGAATTATATTGATTTGATGATACAAAACAATGAAACCAGAATGAAACAAAAGGAAAACAAAAGGATCAAAGTCGACATTATGGAATTCTACAAGATGTAGAAGTACATGAAGATTTTAAAAGATTTAGTCAAAGATATGAAGATAAATATTAGGAAGATTTGTTTCCTAATACAATTAGTTTTCCTTGTAAAGTCATATGGACTCTATTATATAAAGAGATCCATAGACATAGTTTTTAGTATCATTGTGTGTGAAAAACGTGTGTGTACACAAACAGTAAAGATGTAGAATTTTAGTTGTGTTGGTGTAGCCCCAAGGTATCAAGGTTTCCTTGAACCCTGTTAGATTGTAACCGTTCTACTATTGATCAAGTAGAATTGGGGCTTGGAGTAAATGTATGACTGTAAAACCTTGTTTAATAACAATGAATCTTTGTTTGATTATTTTGCCTTTGTTATTATTTATCCTAGATTAGATCTAAATAATCTAGAGCTTAAACGGTCTAGAACCTATCACGTTCTATAGGTTCTATCAGGTGGTATCAGAGCCACGAGGCTCTTGATCTAGGATTCAGAAGGTTTTATAATTGTGTTTATATTCTGTTTTCGGTAAAGTAGCAAATTCAGTAAAACTAGGGTTTTTACAAACCCTAATTCGCAAAGCACAATGTAAGGTGTTGATTACTACTCCTACTGTCACGATCACAAGGTTCTATATTATCACGGTTGCTGTTTTGAAAGGTATCATGAAGGAGCAACAACAGCTTGTAGGGTTTCAATGAAGAACAAGTCGCAAATAGGTATAAACGTTTATGGTTTTATCAGTGATTGTTCTGGTATGTGGTCGTGTTGGAAGTATTAACGGCAATAGCAGGTTGAAAAAGAAGGATTCATGTCAAGATGAAGAAGGTTGTTGTGTTCGGTTCATGGACCTAAGAAGGAGCATTAGCAGGAGTTCGCAAGGTGCAAACGCATAGGGTTTACAGCAGTTTGATTGTTATGTTTTGGCTGTATTCATCATGGATTGGGATTCTGATTCGTGGTGATTTGATTTGATCTTAAAGAAACAGCAGGTTGTGGGGTTTCGTTCCTTGTAACTTGTATATTTTAAAGAAGCATCAGGTGCTGGTAATTGTAAGGATGCTGTAGGTTTTGTTGCTGTAGGTTATGGTTTGGGAGTCGCAGCAGGTTAAACATGAAGGTGTCAAGTGCAGGACGTGGATCTGGTTTGGGATGAAATTCTATTATTAGGGTTTCTCTTTAAGGATGATTCCTTGTATACATGGTATTATTTAAATTTGAAAGCTATTGTTTTCTTAGACGTAGGATTAGTACTGCTCTACATTAATGTTGCTAAGTATACAAGGTTAGTACTGACAGGTTTATTAGTGCTGCCAATGAATTTTACTAATGCTCGAATACTTTTACAGCTGCCAGTTTTAATGAAAGAATGGTACTGCTGGTTCGTGTATTTGGTTAATGCTACCAAGGAGCACAAGAAGGTGTCGGATAATCAGTTACAAGCAGAGTTGTGAAGTCTTTGGTTAGTGTTGGTAGTATTTGAAAAACAGTAGTAAGTAGGTTACTACTGCTAGGTTTAAGCAGTTTGTGGTTTATTATTGCTGTTGAGATTTGAGCGGTTACTACTGCTTCCTATTTATTAGTACTGCTAAGGTTTGAAACCATGAAGCAACTTAGTATTATTAATAGCTAGTGGGTTTAAAATAGCTTAGGCATAAAGAATAACTGCTAGCTTTGTTCAATATCGTACAAAACACGGATTGGTTCTCAGATTGAATAGAAGATCTTAGACATAACAGTTAGATAACACACACACTTTGGATCTTAGATTGGTTTAGATAGTTAAATGGCTGGTTTTGGAATTAATTGAAAGAATTGATTATAGAGATGATTCGTTATCATTTATTTGACGTTGAAGTGGAATTACTTGGGTACGTGTTCTTATCATATCTTAAATGGATAGCAACGTTTGAAGATAACTTGTTCGTGCTTATACGGTGTTGATGAAGACTTGCAAATCTAGCAATGTGTGATTTTTATTATGGTGCTCAATGGACAGAGTTATGCTCAAGGTCTCACCTTGGAAAGGAGTCGTACGGTTCGGTAAGCGGGGCAAGCTGAACCCGAGATATGTCGGACCTTTCAAGGTGTTAGCAAAAGTTGGGAAAGTTGCCTACAGGCTGGAACTTCCTCAAGAGTTGAGCAGAGTTCACCATACTTTCCATGTGTCTAATCTGAAGAAATGTTACGCTGACGAACCATTAGTCATGCCGTTAGAAGGAATTCATGTTGACGATAAGCTCCAGTTTGTGGAAGAGCCCGTTGAAATCATGGAACGGGAGATCAAACGATTGAAGCGAAGCCGGATACCATTGGTTAAGGTTCGCTGGAACTCTAGGCGGGGCCCTGAGTTCACCTGGGAACGTGAAGATTCGTTCAAACAAAAATACCCACAACTCTTCACAAACCGGGCTTCGTCATCCACTACAAGGTCTTAAGCTTTGAGGACAAAGCTCTTTTAACGGGTGGAGACTGTAACATTTCTCAATTTCAGGTCATTTTACGACTCCTATTATTTGTCACTATTTATTTTGGTCCGATACGCGTTTACTTTTAATTTTGCTTTTGAGCTAAATCGCGTAGACTAGAAATAACCATTTAATGTAAACGGTCATCAAATAAATTAAGGTTTACATCAACTGAGTAGTAAATAATTATTAAGAGGGTAATTATTAACTTTGCGTATTTTATTTTTATTGGTCACGTAAAAGGGTTACGTATCGCAATAAAATATATTTGGACACACCCCGGAAATACCTAGACTTACCTAGACTCAAACCAATACCAACTTTGAAACGTTAAACACAAAAATTAAATCAATTCTTATGAAATCTCCACTATGGCCGAATAATGGGTACCAAACTCACTAGAAATCTTCATTTTGATCTTTAAGTACATGTACATCTCATGGGTAATTAATATTAGTCCTAAATGTCTCCCACTAAGCTATTACACAATGGTTAATGACCTTTGTTCTCTCTTTCTCTCTTGGATATCCGGCTAAACAAAGAAACACATACACAAACCATAAGATCTCCATATCTAGTGTAATCTTGTACATAGATTGAGCAATTAAAGAGTGTACTTAGGTGGTTTAGCTTAATACCATGTGAGGTTAACTAGAAACCATGAAACCACCTAGTTAGGGCACGGTTTGGTTTGTTTATGGGGACTAGGAGATGTAACTAGTTCTCATGCCTATAAATACCCATCCACATTAACCATTTAACACTTCTTACAACTCACAAGTAAACCACATTACTTCTCCTCTTGTTCGGGTCATAAGACGCAAACAAACACCCTTATAACCTTTCTTAATCGTACAAATTAGCACTAAGCTATTCATTTAAGGTCACAAGAAGGTTTACGAGCTAGGGTTGGGTAATTGCATAAGCTTTGAAGCTTAGAGTTAGTTATTCAAACGTGTGAAACACATTTAGGTTGCTAGGCTACTCGTATACACTCGAAACAATCGATAGGACCCTTGTAAGTCTCAACTAAGCTTTACGTGCCATGTGCCATTCATTTCTATTCATATTTAGTCGTAAAGGTCGCGTTAATTTGTGCTTAGCAAGTAACGCGTGCATGAACATGCATGGTTCGCCCCATGCATGGTTCTCGTACATATAAACACGTATGTTATCTTTGTGTGGTGCTAAAAAGGGTGTTAACCTAAATGGAAAACTTGACTTAACAAGACTAGGGCATATATATCCCCTCTTAGAACTAATTACGCAAAAATAAAGCGTAAACCTCACGTGAAATCAAAAAGAGCTGGGCTAGGGAAGGTGTATACGAGGTTCTTAAACATTTACACGTGATATATAGCGATTAAGAAATGATAGGCAAGTCGTTTAGGTACTAATAATCCTAGCAAAAACCCCACAAAAACCTTAATAAGTTAATCAGACCCCTAATGGGCCAATTAGGCCCAAAGGCCCATGTCTGAACCCAACATGCCTAACAGTGAAGACCATAGCTTATTAATAAGCTCATTCGAGCTTATTAAGGATTTAGGGACTTATTTAACTCGTAAGTAATAAGCATACAAGAAAAGAAAATTTTAGCAGGCCGTGAACGAGCCTATTAAATCCAAACAGGCCCAATAAGCCAGCTAGGCGGGCCCACAGCTTATAAATAAGCTCACTCGAGCTTATTAAGAGACCTACGTGCTTATTGACTCGCATGGACCCTAACATGAAATGTAAACATAATCGAAACCTTAACGGGCTTGACGGCCCATTGCCACGTCCGAAACGGGAACCCATAAGCTACAATAAGCTTAAACAGCTTATTCGTGAGCTTACACGGCTTAATGAGCTTATTATGAACTTAAGAACATTAATGGACCCCTTTGATATCTTTTAGGTTAGAGTTATTGGGCTAGCAAGCCCAATAAGCTCAAATAAGCTCACCCGAGCTTATTTTTCAGCTTAAACAACTTATAGGACATATAATGACCTTAGAAAAAGCTAATGGACCTTAAAGGAGTAAACCCGAAAGCTTAAAATGCCTAACGGGTTTGTAATGGGCCCAAAAGCCCATTACCAAGGCTTAACAAGTGCTTTTGTACCTTTTAAATCTTAATTGGACCCTTAAATAGCTTGATGGGCCTTAACGGACCCAATTAGCCCAATAAGCTTAAATAAGCTCATCCGAGCTTATTTATAAGCCAAAACAGTTGACTTTGCTTATTAGAGCTTAATAAAACTTGTTGCCACTTGTTAGATCTTAATTGGAGTTAAAATGCGATTTTTACAAGTTAAGGGACTAAATGTGTCAATTTAGAAACTTGAGGGTTAAAACTGTCATAACTAATTTTATAAGGTTTAGGGACTGTTTTGAGCACTTTTGGAACTTAAGGGTTTGAAATGTAAAATAGTATATATTTTATATACCCAGGGGCTGTTTTGTAATTACAAGAAACTTAAGGGTATTTTGTAAACAAAAGTGATTTTTGTAAACACTTAACGAATCGGACGAGTTATATATTTATCAAATATTATAACAAGTTAAACCACGACTTAATAAATATGGATATTTATTAATAAACGTTTATACGTATACTAGAACGTGGGAAATCTTATACCTTTCCAAGAGCCATCAACAATTTCTAATACATTAAACACGTACACCACCACACAAGTGATAACAGTATATATAAACTAGCAATTTATTGTAGTTTATACATTGAGTCTTTAGCCTAAATTTGTAGACTAAGACTGGCCGTATTTACTTAGGTATTTGACGGTGTGATTCATACTTGGATATCTATTATCATTTCAGAGGACTATTTACTAAGGTGAGTTCATAGCCCCATGTTTTACAATTATTTAAATGATTTACATCCTTGGGGTGAGAACATGCTTTGTTTTACAAATTGGACGCAAGTGTACATTTTATACAATGATTACGTGTTTGCCTAAGTAGCGATAACCCACTGAGCCCTTTATCATGAACTGTCAATTACTGGATTGTGAGCGCGAATGTTATAGATAGATCTATTTGGGATTGACAATCCCCGTTCGGGTGATTAGCTATCACCGGGAACGAACGTATACCATGTCGGATTTGGGATGTTGCGGGTTAGAACATCATTCACGGGCATTCATTGGCAATATATTGCATTCATACATGTCGAGCTTCAGTGTCATGAGCTTAGGAAAACGTAATTACTTTTTATGATGTTTGCATTTGTTGCTTAATCATACACTTGGAAATCTTGCGGTCCTACTATTGATTTACATAAACCTATGAATTCACCAACTTTATGTTGACGTTTTAAGCATGTTTTTCAGGTCAATAAGGCACGAGGTGCGATGATACATTAGAAGTCAATAATTGAAGAGTCAACGTTTAAGATTTGGGGTCTTATTACATTTTGGGGACAATTGTTATAAACCAAAATCTTTACTTATAGTGTTGAATAATTTGAAGCCATGAGCTTATGTAACAAACAAGTATTTTTGTTAATCCAATGTATCTTTTTCAAACGACATGTTTAGTGGTCGTTCTCATATCTTGTGCTATTGATCCATAAATGTAACACCCTCAGATATTCAACATTCCGCTGCATACTCAGATTTGAGGGTGTTATAATTATTACTACTGCTAGTTTATGTTTCTACTACTTAAATTCATTTTTTTATTGTGCGTAATGGTGGGTAATTTAAGTCATTGGAAGGCTGGATTGGTAGTGTGATATATGGTTTACAGTTGTAAAGATCCAAGTTGCATATCTTCACAAGACCCTTATTTGATATTACAAAAAGGGGAAGAAGATAACAGAGATATGATTTGCATCTTATTAAATGTGGTGGCATGGAGATTTCGATTTAAGGGGAAGATTGTTTCGTTTTAGTTATTGGGTATATTTGAGTATTTTGTGTTGATGTCGCACTTAGCCCAAATGCATCGAGTTGTTTTACTTAATTACCACACAACCATGATACCAAAACGTTTGTAATGAGAATAAAGGTTTTGTAACGAGAGTAAGGATTTTGTAATGAGAATAAAGGTTTTGTAACAAGAATAAAGATTTCGTAATGAGAATAAAGGTTTTGTAACGAGAATAAGGATTTTGAAATAGGAATAAAGGTTTTGAAATAAGGATAAAGGTTTG
>BQNB010167229.1:2751-14025 GCA_026074375.1 Tanacetum coccineum
ACATTCATTGTAAAAGAATAACACATAACAAATAAAAACATATGTATCCAGCTCAAGAAAGCATAAGATTATAAAAGTCTAATAGCATGGCAAGGAAATATACGTAATCAAAAGACACGTGTCAAGAGAATCAATGAAAGCATGTATCACAAAATGGTCAAAAATCGTAGACAGATATCATCATAAAGTATAAAACTGTGTTGTCGAGTTCAATTTTGAAAGGAAAAAAAATTTGTGTTTTTGAGTTTTTTAAGGAAGGAAAATGAAAGGAAATTTTGGACTAAAACTTTCCTCCCAAAAATAAAAGGAAATGGAAAGAAAGTAATCTTTTACATGTTAAAAGACATAATTATCCTTGTTTTTTTAACTTGAAACCTCTCAAACATGGTTATGATTATAATTCAATCATCTTTTTTTCTTTCTTTTCCTTCAACTCAATAACACAAATATTTTTACTAACTACTTAAAATTTTCTTTCCTTTACCTTTCTTTTCTTTTCTTTTACTTTCTTTTCTTATTGTTTAAAACTCGAGAACGCAGCGTAAGAGAGAAACAAATAGAGACATAAGCTATCAACTTAAGAAAACATAAGATATATAAAATCCTAAAAGCAAATAGATGTGACATCTCATAATAAGATCAAAGATAAGGGTAGAACATATGCGAGAATGGCAAGCTTAAATTGAAGTAGGACAACCGAATACTGATTGATTTGTTCACAATAAACGCTCGTGAACATGAAGAATTATAGACGCAAATAACGTGTTAATTACTTGACTTCACGAATAGAGAAAAACAAAAGTTGAATTAAAATTTATTAATGAATTGAATGCATAAAACTATGCCGGAACATGGTATAAATAGACATAAGAATCTTAATCCTAAACTGACCAAAGTAAAGGTTTCCTAATTGCATACTAATCCTAATTAACAAAATAAAGATAAACATAAGTAAGGTGTTGTGACTTGGATCGCTTGTTCTCTAAGTTTTAATATGTATTCATATTATTTGGATTCCTTCTTCTCTAAGTTCTAATATGTTTCCAGATTATCTCCTACATCATGTTTGAAAGCCCAAAAGGCATTACAAGCCACTCATAAAGGCCTTCTTTGTCTTAAAAGCAGTCTTCCATTCATCTCCAGGACGAATTTGAAGTTGGTGATAACCGCTACGAAGATCAATTATGGAGAATACTTGAGAACCATGCAACAAATCTAACATGTCATCAAGACAAGGAATAGGAAATCGATATTTAAATGTGATTTTGTTGATGGTTCGACTATCGATACACATACACCGCGTTTTGTCCTTCTTTGGTATAAGTAATACTGGTACCGCACATGGACTTTTGCTTTCTTGAATGACATCCTTCTTAAGTAGTTCTTCTACCATGCCCTGTAAAGTATCACGTCCAGTTGGACTCATATGGTAGTGAGCCATGTGTACAAAGTCAATTTGGTGTTGAATGTCTCTCAATGGAGGGAGACCATCCGAAGTTCTTCAAGCATGATGTTCTTGAATTCAGACAATAAAGCATGTAAGTTAGGTTGTACATTCTTTATTATCGTATCGTTCTCTTCTAAAACAATAGTGAATATGGTTTGAGCATGTCGTACCTCGGCCAAAAAGGTCTATCGTGAGCATAAGAAAAAGTATTAGCTTTCTCTTTTGTTGCTTTCAGTCGATATTCGCTAGAAAATGGACATAAAGTGAATTTTTAACCATCCTTAAAAAATGTGTAAGTGTTTTCCTTCCCTTTGTGTATCACACCTAGAATGAATTGCCAAGGTCTCCCAAGTAAGACATGACACACATCCATGTCTAGAATGTCAAATAAAATTGTGTCTTTGTACTTGCCCATGGAGATCAAAACTTCACATTGTTCAGTTACCCGTACTTCACCTATGACTTTAATCCAACCAATCTTGAATGGTGTCGGATGTTTCCGTGGTGCTAACTTGAGTTGACTAACGATATCTCGTGAGATGATATTCTCACTGATTCATCCATCAATGATGACGTTGATGATGTCTTGATTGATTCTACATCGTGTTCGAAAGATGTTGTGTTGTTGGGTGTCATCACTCTTTTTAAGAGCGGTGAGCATTAATCTACGAACAACATGAAATAAGCTTTCCTTTCGCCGTCCTCTTCCTCATCAAGAACATCTTCGGTTCGGATGAAACATTCTTCGTTTTCAGATTCTTCATACAATTCACCTCGTTCTGCGGCATTCACATTTTTCACTCGACATTGGCTAGAAGTATGTCCTGTTTTTTGACATCGAAGACACTTATCACCAACGGGTCGGGCATAAGGGTTTGTCGGTTTCTTTGTGGTCTATGAAGAAGTACTTGCATATGTCGACTTATTCTTCTCAATATATGCTTCATTGGATTTCAGTGGTTGTGTCTTTTCTTATGAATTGGTTCAAACTTTGGTTTAAATCAGATTTACTTTTGAACTTAAAGTTACTCTTTCATTTACTGAGTGTATGATATGCTTTCAATTCCATCCGTACAGCTTCATCAAGAGTCCAAGATGTTTGGAGAGGTATAATGGCTTGAATATCATAACGAAGACCATTGTTGAACCTCACAACTTGTTGTGCATCTGACTTGCTTAACTGATTTCGCGATGCAAGTCTCGTGAATTCTTCAACATATTCTGATACGGTTCGAGAATATTAGCGACAATTCTGATATAGTGAATAAAGATCCTGCTCGTAATCAACTCGAAGAAAACGCGCAAACATTACTCGTTTCATCTTGCGCCACGTGCCAATAGGTCGCTTTCGTTGGCGACGATGACCGGTTTGATGGTTGTCAGCTCCTCTCAACTTGTAAGCAACATATTTGACTTGGAAGTCTTTGGGAATGTCCATGAGTTCAAAGTACTTTTTTGTTTCAGAATCCTAATCAAGAATGTTAGCCATAAAATATGTCGACTTATACGGAATTACATTAGATATAATATAGGCAAAATACGCAAGGACTAGAAACGTCAATATAGTATAGTGTGGCGTGTCAAGGCCTATATAACCCCCTTCATACTTCCATGAATGGGTGAGGAAAACATTTGTAATCTCATAAGTAAGTGTGTTTCCCTTTCTCTTTCTAGAAACACACACATCTTATCTTTCTCTCTCTAAATCTAATAAATGGCTAGTTTCCTTTTCTTTCCTCCTCGACCTCCGGATCGTTGTTTTGTTAATGAAATATCTATGTTAACAATTGACATCAGAGCTAACCAGTGGCGTTTTGTGTTTGTGTTTGGTTGATTCGTGGGTGTTCTTGGCTCTTTTTAAGCTTTCCATTTGAAAAAAATAAACTCACCAATTTTGATGTTCTTAATGTTAAAGTTTGTGTTTTTATAAAGGATATAGCTTAAATATGATGAGTTTTGAAAAAAAATTAGGCAAAAACGTCAAAAAATAAGGTTTTTAGAGGTTTTTTAAGTTTTTGGTTCATGTGTAGTTTTTCAGCAAAACATGCGATTTGGCAGCTTAGACCTGCAATTTGGCATAAGAACATGCGATTTGGCACATGCGATTTGATCAAAAAGCTGCGATTTGGCACATGTGATTTGATTTAAGTCATGCGATTTGGCTTCAAGACATGCGATTTGATCAAAATTTGACTAGTCAACTTAGGCAATTTGACTTATCATTTAGACGATTTGACCTAGTCAACTTACACAGTTTGACCTCTCCATTGGGCAGTTTGACTCAGTCAACTTCTACAGTTTGACTACACTCTTAGAGTAGTTTGGCTTGTCAACTTATGCAGTTTGACTAGTCAACATATGCGGTTTGATCAATTAACCTTCAAAGTCAAATTCATTTACACCGCAAACCCTTATTCCATGATTATACTTTCATGACAACGTTATCTAGACAATGTTTACCCGTTAACGACAATTTATTACAACATTTGTCTTAGTTTAACGACATTCAATCCAAAACACAACACTTAATGCTAAAACGATCCTATATTGAAGATTCACTAAAAAGTCAAAAAGGCTATGGATTTGGATTTTCATGTCAAGTGATCACGAAGTTATTTGGTATCCCTTATTTGAGATTGAAGTGGGTTTCATGAATGGGTCTACTTATTTCATCATCGAGACTTCCTTCTACTTTCTACCCCTTTTCTTCAAACCTAATCTACTGATTGATAACTTGCTTGAACGTATACGGCTTATGATTGAGACTTGGATTATCTAGTTATACCCGATGTAAGGAGTTACATTGTAGTGCTCATGGGTTATAGCTATCACTTAAAGGAGTTACGTTATGGTACTTAGTGTCACATGTAGATGCAGATGTATATATTTTCAAGAGGTGTTGTACTTTTCATATACTTTGTGATTGGAGTATAGGGTACTTAGAAATTTGCTTCTGTGTCGTTCTTCAATCAACAAAAATGCAAGCTTAAGTAACAAATTTGTGGGATTTTACTTCAGTTTCAAGTTTAGTATATCGGGTTCCCTTCACCAGGTAGTCACAACAATAGCTGACAGAATACGAGGTTGGTAAGTTAGCCAGAGAGTTTAAAGGTTGAGAAGTAATCAGCAATTCTCACGGGATATTTGAAGCTGCAGAATGGCCAATATTTTAACCGTTTCAGTTCAGTATTTTGAATTTTATAAGTTCCGTGAAATTTTTACGTCTAACAGGAAGTTGTCCCGCGTATATCTGAGAATTCGTACCGGAAGCATTCCGGGTTGCTAATTGATGTAGTCTTTCAACAATAGTCGCGTTCTACATTTCGTGTTGATATTTAAATTTTCAGAATTTTTCGTAAAGTTTATACGCATTTTCAGTTATTGCGCATACCCTGAATAGCTAGTATTATTTAAGTATGCATAGAAATATCTAGATATTTAAATGTCACAACCTTTTGCATGTCCCGACATTTGAGATCAAATTGGTTCCCCTTGCTTTGTTTTCTTGCGTCGCACAACACACACACACATTGGATCCATTTTGGTAATTTGTCTTCTTATATTTCCTTCATCTCTCATTCTCACACACACACAAAAATCATTTTTCTCTCTTCTTCTTTTCCTTCATAACCGACGCCACAAACACCCCTAATAAACTCACCATCTTTTGATTTTGATCAAGAACATTTGAAGACAAAGTGTGTTGGTTTGATTCTTATTGTTATTCGGGTAGTTTACAAACAACGTTTGGGTTGTATCTAGTCTCTAATCACCTCCTAATCACCACTCTTTGTTTCTATTCTTTATAAAACTTTGTTCTTTTGTGATTCTTTATAATGGAATTCATAAGATGTACAACTCTTTTTATAAAAATCAAAGATTTAAAATTTACATAAACCCTAAAAGGTTTATATATACACTGGAAATAAATAAATAAAGGACAAGGAAAGTATAGTTTTGTGATCGTGGTTATTTTTATATAATAAAAGTTATGTCTTATTGCTTATTTGGGTATTCGGTTTATAAATAAGCTTTTGGAAAGCTTATCGGGCTTATTATGGTATTCGGCCCACAAAGGAAAACAACATGGAAGTTTATTCTAGCTTATTATGATTCGGCTTATATATTCTAGCTTATTTTGTAGCTTATTTTGATAAGGGAAAGGTGTTAAGCTTATTTGACTTAACAAATAATCCAAATATGCTTAACGGATTTTAGCCGCGTCCCACAACCAAAAGCCCAAACATGAGCCTTAATCTATAAGCCACTTGGTTCGGCCGTATGTCTCTTGGCTTATTGAAAGGCTTATTCGAGAGAACCAAGAGCTTGTTTGATACCTTTTTGGCTTACAGACTTAGTAAAATAAGCCCTTTGGCTATTAGGTGTCGGCCCAACATGTTGAGCCCCAAAAACCGTTCAGCTATATTCCCATGGTTGGCTTATTGGGTTGTTTAGCTTGGCTTATTCAAGCTTACTGATAGCTTACTAATAAGTCGAGTGCTTATTTACTTACGATTTGCTTATCGGACTTAATGGGTAAGCTTAAACCTACTTATTTGGTTTAACGGGCCACGGCCCAATATGAGACAACACACCACGGCTTTAGGCCCACGGTGTAACTTATTGGATAAGCTTGTAGTATCAGCTAATTAGGCTTATGGGGGCCTAAAAGCCCAATAAGGATCGTAAGGTTGTAACTTGTATTTGTAGGGATATTGATAGCATAGTAGACTTTGATTTGCGAAATATATCTTTGAAAGTGATTGGGATTGATTTTTGATAAAGTCTATGACTTTGGGAAAACGTGTAAACACGAACGGGTCATGCCGAAATTTTTATAAAATCTTTATACTTAGAAAAATATTTAGAAAACGTTTATATTAAAGAAATTTTTACTACTTAAAAGGAGTATGGGTAAGATGCCGAATTATATATATTTACTTGATTATTATTATGTAGTGTTATATATTTAATATTATAGCGTATGTATCGAGTGTCAAAGTTACAGCCACAATCCTGTATCACTAAATGTACCATTTTTAGAAAACATTAACGAAAGTGTTTTTGATAAACCCTTATGCATTATTACTACCTTCTTCATTATCCCAATTCTAAATCAAACCTATATTACTTAGGTCGTGTTCGAGTAGAGCAGTACCGGGGTTCTATTCTGTGTGATCACTTTATTATAGCATATTCCCCTACTTCATCTTTCATCCTCAAATAAGGTGATTAATAGCCCCCACTTTTACTCGTTTGAATAAGTGTTTTATAACTTTGGGTGTGTGAGAAACATACGATTGTTTTCTTAAATGGGACACAAGTAATTCACGTGATATTGTCCCTCGTTTACGTGTTGCCTAAGTAGGTTAGACACTATTTTCCCGTATTTCATGAACGTTAATTACATTTTAAACCATATTGGACTGGTGAAGTAAGCGAGACTAGTGAGTAAAATAGGATTATTAGGACTATTAATCCCTGGCCGGTTTGGTTAATTCTTACTGGTCCGTGGTATGACAAATGGTATAGGCCAACAGATGTATGTCGTTTTAAAACTAGTTTGGGTTGTCTTTGGTCGGACACCTACCAGGGCATCTTTATATGGTAGTGTACATGCTACTGTCGATTATTAGCTTCGGTGTCATGAGCTTAGCGCAACGTAAATAACCTTTTTTGTGAAGTTGTATTTGTTAAATTGTCTGCATACCGTTTGATATCTTGTGGTCCACTTTATAACTACGTTTTTGAATTAAAACTATGAATTCACCAATGTTATGTTGACGTTTTTAAGCATGGTTTTTCTCAGGTGCTTAGCCTAGGTTTTTTCAAGGTGTGCCTATTTGAAGTCTATGTGCATTGATTCGACTGATTTCAAGGGAATATCATTTTCATACTAGTTTTGTCTTTGTCAATACTTATTTTTGCTTTACGCTGTTTTTCATATTGCTTTCCGCTATGTTTTAAAATTACTTTGAAATGGTTTGTAACTTACTTATTTACTTTTAAATTTAGGCAACGAGTTATGACTTTTTTCTTAAACGTACCCTTTTATAGGTCGGTTTCTATGCTTATGTAACTTGGTATTATGTATGACGTCACGCCCGGCACGCTTTCTATTCCTGTCCGGGGACCCTATTTGGAGGTGTAACGATTGGTATCCAGTGCTTACTGTTATAGAGAACCAGGTAGTTTAACTAGGTCTGGTCTATAACCAGTATGTGATCCCTACGTGAATTAATTGTTCCCTTACGTGATCCCATCTTGCCTTACGTATATGATAATTATAATGTTATTATTTTACGTAATTGATAATTTCGTATCGCTCTATATAATTTGCATAATGTATTTTACTTAGTATTATATCTATTTAATTTTCCCCTCCATATGCATGGCTGATATAAAGGGATTTATATCAACTGTTGCTTGTGCAAGTCATGACTTTTCTTTCATCTTGATTTCATCAGACTCATCAGAGGAGAGCGTGAGGACGTTCACTTCTTGAGTTATCTTGTTCGGCATGATCCCTACTACCATTCCATCCACTGCACCTACTGTTGATTTACCCGTCATTCATGATGACACTCCACTAATACTCACTGATACACCCACTATTTCACCTATTGTACCCACTATACCACCTATTGCTCCCACTATTCAATACACTTCCCTATTCATTTGCACTGATTCATCTGACAGTGACACTTCTAATAGACCACCATCGCATGACCCATATGAGGCCATTGTTGATCGGTGGAGGAGTCGAGTAGCAGCATGCTCATCACCACCTATTCGTCAGATTTTACCTGCACCGCCTGATTACCTCGCCGACCGACTATCCTTGTTTTACCTAGATAGCCGATTCCTGTTGGTCGACCTTACCGTACCCAGCCTAATGGGGGTACTTAAGATGTTGACTGCCAGGAAGAGTGTTAGATCATTACCTATTCACTGACTTGCATTGAGATATTCAGCGGATTACTCTTCATCAGATCATTTCACCTCAGATGACTCGTCACGAGATTCTCCGTCAGATTCTTCGTCAGAGACTTCATCAGATTCTCATTCAGATACTTCATCCGATTCTTCTTCAAGACATTCTTCATCGGGTCACCCTTTATCAGATTCTCTTTGTGATTCACTGACTTCTACTTCTGTAGGGCCATCTCACAAGAGATGTAGGTCCCCTACTACATCAGTACCCGTAGCTTCGCTCGTACTTGGACCTTTATCTCCCGTACGCGCTGACCTCCTCGTAAGAGGATTAGGTATTCTGATTCTGAGATTGATTTTGAGGTTAGTTCAGAGGAGGGCTATGTGCCGTATGTACCTAGAGAGATTGGTTTAGGAGTTGAAGTTGAGGATCGCTATGAGCCCTACACCGAGCCTGATATTGATTTCGACGTCCAGACAGACATCGACGCTTGTATTGCGTTTGCTGATAAGATTGCAACCAGAGAGACGGATGTTAGAGTGGAGGTTGGGACTGCGGCCGAGGAAGAGGCCGAGTCTAGTGCGAGAGGCACAATTGAGATTGGGGTTGATCGAGTTACTCATCTTGTTGTTTCGGATGACACGGTTGAGCCTGTTGGAGAGGATTCTCCTGAGTTAGTTAGTGCCGATGGATCTTTAGAGGTTTTGTAGAGAGGTTTTGACGTGGTCATGCAGGAGCTATGTGATCATATGGTGGAGATCCCGGTTCATAGGGTCAGAGTTATAGAGAGTGTCTAGAGAGACCAGGGACATAGGATTGTGGCGACTAGTCAGCAGAGCGCTGCTATGTCAGAGAGGATTGGTACATTGAAGTGAGATAACGTGAGACTCATAGTCATGTTAGATGTTAAGAGGCAGAGAGTTAACCGTCTTCAGCGTAGTATATCGTATGTTCCGAGAGATCTAAGGCAGATCTGCCAATTTTGATTTTTATGATCGTGTGAGATTCGGGAGACTTGAGGCTTATGCTAGGAGACATTTGGGTTATCGCTCCTAGATTTGTTCCATCATTGTTCATGTACCGATCAGTAGTATTTGGTGGTAGTAGTAGTAGCGTTAGAGATTTATAGATCCTACCTTAGAGAATCGTGATGTAATCGACTATATTCGATGTTATGAAATATATTTTCCTATTATCTATGTTATGATGTTAATTATCTAATGCCATTTTTCCTTTCTCTTACGTAATATGTTATTATTTACTTGATCTTGGCCTTGCCGTGCGATTATGTTAATCTCGAATTTTTCGTACTAAAAGAATAAATTGTTCCACCCCAATGTTAAGGTAATTTCATCTTACCTGAGATCTCACCGTGATTATTATTTTGTGGTGTAGAAACTATGCCGACTGCTACACGTTTCGAAATAACCCAAGATGTGATCAACGAGCTGATTGCCAAGCGCAAGGAAGAATCTCTACAAGTGTATGACGCTGCCAAGAACCTTGTAACCGAAATAGAAATAGAGAATGAGCAACAAGACGACAATGTCGAGGTCAATTGTAATAATGGAAATGGTAACGTAACGGAAATAGGAATGGAAACCCCAATGTAAACAATGAAGGTGTTGTACCCGTTGCACGCGAGTGTACCTACCAAGACTTTGTGAAGTGTCAGCCGCTGAACTTCAAAGGAATCGAAGGAGTTGTTGGTTTAACCCGTTGGTTTAGAAAATTGAGATAGTGTTTCATATCAGTAATTGCCCGCCGAGGTATCAAGTTAAGTATGCATCATGCACCTTGTTGGACGGTGCATTGACTTGGTGGAATTCTCATAAAAGGACAGTTGGAGTTGATGCTGCTTATGCCATGACGTGGAAGGCACTCATGAAGCTAATGACTGAGGTATATTGCCCTAGGAATGAGATTCAGAAGATGGAGACACAATTGTAGAATTTGACTATGAAGGGTAGTGACATGACTGCTTACAACCAGAGGTTCTAAGAGTTGAGTCTGTTGTGCACTAAGATGGTCCTGAAAGAAGAGGATCAGGTTGAGAAGTACATTGGAAGCCTTCGGGATAACATTCACGGGAATGTGATTGATGCGGAACCTTTTAGACTCCATGATGCAATCCGTATAACTAACAACTTGATGGACCAGAAGTTGAAGGGTTACACTATTAAGAATGTTGAGTACAAGAGAAGGCTCGAAAATAGCTCAAGAGACAACCTTGGACAACAACAACAACCCTTCAAGAGACAAAACATTAATGGTCAGAATATGGCAAGAGCCTATACGGTTGGAAACAATATTGAAAGGAGAGGGTATGTTGGAGCCTTGCCATGCTACAACAAGTGTAGAATGCACCACGAAGGGCCGTGTACGGTAAAATGTGGTAATTGCAAGAAGGTTGGTCACATGATTAGAGATTATAGAACCGCAGTTGCTGCTACCGCTTAAAGGGCCCTGGTTAGAAATTAGACGGGTGTTACTTGCTATGAGTGTGGAAGACAAGGACATTATAGAAGTGAGTGTCCCAAGTTGAGAAACCAGAACCGAGGAAATAAGACAGAGAATAAGACTGGGAACAATAAGGCTAAAGCAAGAGCTTATGCAACTAGAGGAGGAGGAGTCGGCCCTAATTCCAACGTCGTCACATGTGCGTTTCTTCTTAATAATCATTATGCTTCCATGATATTTGATTCGTGTGCTGATAAGAGTTTTGTATCGACTACCTTTAGTACCTTGCTTGATGTCATCCCATCCACTTTAGATACTAGTTACGTCGTAGAATTAGTTGATGGAAGGATTTCAGAAACAAATGTGATACTTAGAGGTTGACATTAGGATTAGTAGGTCACCCATTCGACATTGACCTAATGCCTGTAAAACT
>BQNB010167231.1:0-14025 GCA_026074375.1 Tanacetum coccineum
TTTATGTTTTACAACTAAAATGACATTCATGTTATGATGTCAATTTCAGTGGGAGCTACAAGATTTATTTCTTTGTTAGTTGCTCTTATTATTTCTAGCTTGCTTTGAAATAATTCATTACTTTCTAAATATGAACGACCAAGGATTAAGGAAAATTACATTTTGTTTTATAGATAACCCGTTGCCTTTCCGATGTTGCTATCTGAAAAGTTATCTATAGAATAATAATCCATAATTCCTTATTAAACGTTATGGTTCAAAATCTACTTGTAATATCTATGACACTATCATATTGTTTATACTTTCGAGCGCGTGTCGTATTGTATTGAATAATGTTATCCTGTACACAAGTGGGAGAAATCTTAAGTATGTGCAAGGAACAACATATAACAATATGATGATTGGTTTATCTTGACTGCAAGGTAAGAAAGCTAATAAATCTACTAGGACTTAAACACGCGTGATGTTTGTTGCCCTATTACATTTAAGTGTTAAGATATAATGTAAAGTTACTTCAACATCTTGACTACATGCTTTAGTCAATATAATTATGGTTAAATTATATGATCATAATCATGAAGTATGGAATTAACTTGAAATTACTATTGAACTCAAGAGTTTGCGTTCATAATTACTTTAGTTAGAATAATTATGTTCTTGTTAAGACATAATTATAAAGCCCTTGAATTTATGAATGACTCATAACATAAAGTAAGTAGTAAAATTGTTATGTCTTCTTGTTAACACATTAACATGATGTCCTTGAATTATTTGGAGACTTGTAACGTATAACTTGACATGTTCTGTTTTCTTGAAACACATGAACATAGAGTTAACATGAGGACCTTGAATTATTCAAAGACTAGTAACGTATACCTTATATGTTCTATTTTCTTGAAACATATAAACATAGAGTATTTGTACTATTCAAAGATATATACGTTATAGCATGCATTTGGTTTTATAATACTTTGTATTAATTTTGGCTTGACCCAATTGGTGAGTATTTGATCCAAAGAGAATTAAGTTATCTAAGGGAATTCTGATGGAGTCTCACAATTCCAATACTCATAGAATACCATATCATTATGGTATGTCTATTGTGTTGAAACAAACGATATTCATATTGTTTGATTAATGATAACTTTAATTGCTCTACCTCCAAAATCTATTAAGGTTAGAATTTTGCGTGTGTCATGGATACACTCAATAAATTTTTGACCTAGAAGGTATTCAAGACATTATCTATTTATAGATAGGGATGAATCCCATTATTTCTTGATTAAAGTTCTGAAATTTGTTAATATCTTATGAAGCATATTATTAACAAGCTAGAGATGAGAATTGTAAAATGTATTTTGTTGTCCCAATTAAGAACAATTCATTGTTGCTTAAGTACTTAGTATTTAGAGAAGTATCTCTTCTTACAAAAGTAAGTGGGAGCATCTATACATCTTGAAAATGTTCAAGAACAAAATACATAACCTTCTGGATGTCATACTAAGGTTTAACATGAAAATGTCAAATTACAGTAGAATGTAACTCTCATTCATAAATCCGTAAGGATACCTCATCAATGGAATGATATTTTAATATCAATGCTGAGGAATATAATTTAGAGGGTCTTATTAAACCTGCTAACTAATAAGATGAATTATCACATCTTGGATCTGATAAATATCTTAGAAATATGAATGATAAGATGCAATCTTTAAAGGGCAATCAATGTTTTAAAGCTTGATTGATCTTTGACCAAACAGTAAAATGTGAGGTTAGTATGAGTTTCTTTTGAAGAAAGACTCATAAGGACAAAATTGTATATGGATTAATGCCTGACTGATGAAAAGAGTTTGAATCTTACTCAAGCAATTGACTATGATTAAATCTTTCTTTTCTACACGCATTAATTATATAAAGATAACTAATTGTCATACAGGTTTTCTTGAATCTGACATATGGCAAATTAAGGATCATAACTCTTTCCTTAATGATTACCTTGCGAGGACAATGTGTAATCAAATGGGTTATGAGTCTATATTTGTAATATGACAATTAAGTTTATAACTCTTTTCTTTATGATTACCTTTTGTGAGGACGGTGTGTAATCAAAAGGTTATGAGTTTAAAATAATCTTTATAAAGTATACAAGATAAAAAAATCCAAGTATGGATTGGATCATGCATCTAGGAGCTGAAATCTTAAGTTTAATTACAATATAATTTTTGATTAAATTAAGATAACTCCTGAGTACACCTGACATCAAGTGGGAGCACTATGTTTTTTTCTTAAAATTCATATGTTGTGTAACATAATGAAAGCATCATTCCATCTAAGCTAGATGGAATAAATGTTTATAAGGTGTTTAAGGGGGTCTGCTGTTGCCAAACTTTTGATAAGTTCAGCAGACCCTGTTTTAAAACAAGTTGCATTGGTGTGTCTTTAAGGATTATTTGGAAGTGGCTATAGTTTATGGGTGAGCCCACAGTAGTTAATCAACATATATAGGAGATTTCATATAGAAGAATAGTGTCTAATCCGACCGTTTAGTAACTCTTTAAGTATAGAGGACGTCTAGTAAAAACCGATAGAATTTTAGAAAATATGGAAGTTATATTTTAAGTGACTCTAGAACATGGATTCTTAAACATACGATAATATTACGTGTCAATGTATAAATAAGTATTTGATTCTTTTATATTAAGTTACATTACATTATAAGTAGGAATTTTAATCACGCGCCACTATTATAGGTCGCGGTTGATTGTTGACGCTCATCTTTCTTGTTTGGATTTCATGATCACTACTCTTATCCACGGTGAGTTCATAGCCCCACATTTTCTCTTTTAATGGTTTTCATAATTTGTTTTCGGTGTGAGAATACATGCTTATTTTACTAAGTCTATAAAGGTATATTACCATTGTCCCATAGACTATGACTCAGTGCAATAATATGCACGTGAACAATAATAGACACCATCTTATATTAAATCTTTTCATAATTATGTGAATTTGAAATCAATATACAGAAAGTTTACTCAATAACTATTTAAGCTATCTAGTCAAAAAGAGTTGTGAAATTTGAAATATTGGACTTCACTTACTAAATTAGTCTTATGCATTATTGTTTTTTAGTATTGAAATTTAGGGATCGTAAGATAATTTTTACTTTCTGGTGAATAAAGAACTTGGATTGCGCTTCATATCTATAAAATTGTTATCTTATATTTGCATGTTTAATCCATGAATGATTTCTTATCGTTCTAAATATGTCCATTGTCGGTTAAATATGGAAATGCTATGTAAGGAAAATATGAGTGTTGGTTAAATTCCTGAATATAAAATGGATGTATTCCCACCAAACTCATAGTATGTAGTTACACAAGGGATGCATATTGGAAACCCCAAACATTCGAAGCATTTACTTTTGATTCCATGTCATGATGAAAAGTCAAAAATGGTTTATTAAACTCGTCGCTTAACTTGAATGAAGCAAGTTATGTATTGTGGAAATCACTATGTGATTATAGCCAAACGCTGTCCTAGAAAATAAGTAAGTAATAAAACTATTTTTCGGAGTGTAAGTGAAGCAGCAATCCACAACACATGTAGTACAATAAAAGGATTGTTCCCCACTTGATATGTGCAGAAAGATACCCATTGGCCCTCTCTAGATTAATCAGATAAATGTAAGGCCGTACCCAAAGGGTAATTAAAGATGATTCTTGATTACATTTAATATATCTGAATTATTTCTATAACGAAAAACATAAATGTTTTTACTACAAAATGGAAATGACTTAGGATCCATAATCCATGTTAACTATAGTCTGTAACAAAAAATGATTATAAAGCAAAAATTGATAACCTTAAAAAGCAGAGATGATTGATTGAAACTCTTATCTCATATATTCCTAATGTAAAAAATAATTTATGTGGGTGCTAGATGTTGCCAATTATAGGATTATAAGTGTTAGGTGCTACTTCCAACTCCAATTGGGAGCATTGGTAATGGTATTCGCTGGCACAAAACGTTATGAATATTGGAGCCTATTGGGGCAGACACGTTGATACCCGGAAAATAATGTTTAATACTCAACAATGCAAACCACAAGACTAAAACCCAACTAAGACCACAAACATGTATGCTTAAAAGCTGGAAATTGAATAAGAATATTCCTTGAGGTTTCCAGGTTCGGTTTGGATAAATAAAAAAAGGAAAAGGAGAGTTGTGATGAGAATAGGACTTGTTTCCTAGTTTATCATGAGTAGATATCAAGGCTATATATTTACCCTTATATCTAACTCATAAATACATCGACGTATATAGACTCTCGAAAACCCAAAACATATTTCGTGTTTTCCTTGTTCCCGTTTTCCCAGCCGAGTTCAATTATCATCTACCTTATTCGTCTTTGATTTTATTTAGCTCTACCACCAAATCGGTTAAACCATTAAGGTTTTAATCAAGTCACACTTGTTCTTCCAAGCTAGGCGTACAAGTTTTATACACGAGTTGTTCGTTGATCTCAAGGTTCGAAGGTTAAAACCCTAACAAGGAATTCAGGTTGTTTTGATTTTTGGTTCTTAGATTTTGGTGGTATTTGGGTTTCGATTCTAACCCTAATTTGGTGGTTTTTATATCCGGTTACAAGACACTGGTTTGTTTGGTATTCGAGTAATATAACACTAGGGTGTTTGTTTGTGAAGTTAAGTCTAGACAACTTAACATATTCGTATTGTACTGATTTGTGTGAGCAACCTGTGAGAGTTGATTTAATTTAAATCACTTACAGTTTCAAAAGATCAATTGGCTAAGAGGTACGCTTTCTATTTACTTCTTATTATGTGTTAACCATATGCTATTACTAGGTCCAATCCGCTGCGTACTCATAGCTAAACTAGTTACCTAGATTGTTAAATCCCAACAAGACGAACATATACCTGATCACACTTCTTCTATAAGTATAATTTTGCAACGCAACAATATGAACGTATACCTCATGTACTGATGGATAAATACTCATACAATTCAAATTCTAAAAAATATAGACAAAAGATACAAGTGTTCAGCACAAATGTGCTATTTGTTCAGCACAGATGTGCATTTGTTCAAAACAATAGATACAAGTGTTCCTTAAGTTACTTTTCATAGGTTACTTTTGATTATTGTAAATAATACTAACTCTGATTAGGGGTAACATTCGAAAGTTAAACAAGTTTAACTAGAGTATTTTACTTGGATATAGACAGACATTGATTACAAGGTTCTCAAACTCCTAAAAAATCCAGTCATCAGATCTAACTTATTACACTCAAAGACTAATAATGAAAGATAGAGGTCTTGCTTATGCATCTGCGTTTAGTCCATTCAGTGTGATAGTTCTTGTGATGGGATCAGTTGTTTACCATTAGGATAACACATCAGTGATAACAAGCTTGATTTGTAAGAATACCAATAAGCAAAAATTGAAAAAATTTATCTGTTGTAGGCCGTTGTTAGAGACAACCCTCAAATTTATCAAAGAAGCACCAGCCCTTGGAATCACTGGATTTAACGTATACCATAAAAACCGGCTTATTCGAGTATGTTGTTATATTTTTTGAGTTTTGGATGTATATTTTCTTTTGTGTTTAACTTGTTAAAATTCTGATTATTTCACCCCTCTGGAAAGTAACCAATGGTGGAAATTCTAAAGTTATGGCTTTTGTTGGTAAGCACAAATCAAACACCAAATACATTACCAAATTCAGTAAAGGCGTAATAACTTAAACCAAAAACCATCCAAACCAACACATAGGCTCATATCTAGAAAAGATAAGCCCCCAATAGATCCAAAAAAACCCGACATAGTGGTAACAGAGGACGTATATGACAGCGGAAACAACGCTTAGATCCAAACATATATGGTCAAAAGCCACACAAGAAAATTTCAAAGCACCACCAATACCACAAATTCGCCACCAAAGCCACCAAAACCACCAAAGCACCAATGAAACCACCCACTCGAAACATTGTAGGTGTTGGTGGCAGAATCAGATAGCAGTGGTGGCGGTGAGAGTGGCAGTGGCAGAATAAGCTATGGTGGTCATGAGGATATTTTATTTTATAGATAGAAAAAGAGGGTAGTGTGGGAATTTTATTATGTGTGTAGTTAGTTTATATATGATAGCATTTGCCAGTTTATTCAATTCATCAATTCATATATTATAGTTGCCATCTATTAACTTTCAACAAAAATCATTCCAGCCAATGTTTACAATCTTATTCTTAAATACATTTTCAAGTTTCAATTTCTTTTCAGAATTGGGTAAATCTCCTTATAATAATAATAGATAATAAAAGTAATAAATTCATGACAGTGCTAAGATGAATCATTTAATTTAGCAACATACAAGTAGATAGAAAATAAATTAAAACTGTGCTGCCTTTGAATACCTATGTGTATTCTAAAGAATATTAAAGTCATTAAAAGATTAATAAGGATGTCGATAATTACTTATTACCCTCTTTTAGCACAAAGAGGTATGGTGTGACTCCCTCTGTCTTCAATCTCTATTTTGCTGCACATTAATTTTCAAGCAATTTTCAAGAGTCTAAATTTATAACAAAATCTAAAGCAGGTAAGACTTGTACGTAGAAATAAAAAGAACTTACGTCTCGCCGTCTTGCCATCTTCATGCAGATACAAATTCTCAGTCTCTCCAACTTCCTGCCTATAGAATTCCTCAATCCCTTTCTTTTCCTGCAATTGTTTTCAAAAGTTTAAAAAGGAGAACCAATTATAAACTAGGTACAAGTTGTAGAATAAAAGACAGCAAAATACGCATTTTTACCTCTTCGTCAGCCTTAACAAATTTCCTTCTCTTTGTCAGCACGTGTGGGCACTCTCCTTCAGGAACCTTAGAAAAGTATATATATAAGGCTCAACTACGATCAATGTTCAATTTACATATCTAAAAAAATAGAACAATCTAAAAAATAACTATCTCTATATTATAAAGCATTTAAGTTGCAGACTCGAACCATTTTGAGGTTAAGGCATTAGCCAATCATAAATCTCCATTTGAAAGAAAAGAAAAAATCAAGTGTTTGAATTCCCTATTATGTACATATAGCGTGGGTTTGGCATTGCTTACTTTTTCTGTTTTTATAATTTTGATATTTAAGCACTCTATACTACAACATACCCAATCCCGCTAGGGCGGGTATGGGGTAGGTAGAATGTAGACAAATCCAACCCCTACCTCAGGGTAAACCCGAAAGTAGGGAGACTGCTTCCGGGAAAACCTCTAGCAAGTAAAAGTATGTTGGTGAAAGGACTCAAAAGAAATATGTGCCATGTGAGGGTGATAATAGCAAGGAAAAGTATACGAGCGGTCAAAAGACGAAAAACAAACATACAAGCATACAAAGCAAATAGTAAAAAAAACCAACTGAATAACTAGGAAAAAAGGGCGTAAACATATAAAAGCATACACCCCTAGCGGGCACATAATAAAGACAAGATAAAGCGCTATAGGAACAAGGGGGCACGAGCATAAACATACAAGCATAAAAGAATAAACGTAAAAAGGCAAGGGCACCTAGAAAAAAACACTAGCAAATAAAAGGGGCTAAAGGCAAATAAAAAAACCAAGACCTAAGCAAGCAACAAAGATCTATGAGAAGGGAACGTAATGGGGGGCCTAGGCCCAAGACAAAAACAAAAGGCACAAGAGAGGCTGCTTAACGCCTAAAGCCTAAAGGGAATTAGCAATAAAAATAAAAACAATGTAAATAAAATAAAATTGTGTAGTGTAGAATATTGTATCAAAAGAAAGGACTGTGAAGTAAAACCAACCTCGGCACTCCAAACTTCAATACTCATTAAATTATTTGGTTGGCTTGGTCTCTCGGTAAGAACATATAGCGGAGATACAAGGCTTGGCACAAATTTCGGAGCACTAATATATTTCAAGGCCCTTGACGAGAATTTGTTTTTATGATTACAAAAGAAACTCGTTGTCGTCTTTTTAGGTGAATGGCAATCAAGCTTATTCATATATTGTATAACCTCGTACTTGATCTCGCAATCATTAGACAATAGTTCCCACGAGTCCTGAACATTGTAGCTTCTCATTACCCATATGTCACGGGGGAGGACATTGTCATCAGAAAATATGCATAGTTGGTCTTCCAAGATACCGAGTGTGGTGAAAGAAGAGTCATGTCTTTTGTCATTAGGTTCAGGGAAGACTGAAAATTCCTCCCGGGATAAATCAAAAGAGAGGATGACTTTCCTTGAAGTTGTACCGGCATTAAAATGATAATCAAACACATATGTACCCCATTGCACAAGATACCAGGCTTGTTATGACAATACAAATAATCGAATTGTCCAATAAGTTTCCAAGTGTTTGATTTCAAGGACAAGACCTGAACGAGTGACTCATACCAACTTCTCTTGATAGCAATAACAACCTTGTAATCATTTGTGTATGAATCATAATCAAAACTCAAAGTCAACAAACAACTAACCTTTGCAGGAAGTAAGGGTGCCATTGGCAGTTTTGTAACCTCTTTAGTCCAAGGATTGAATAGCACAGTTAGAGCATCTAATCAAATACAAGAGAAGCATACACGGCCATTGGAAGAACCAACAACCTTCTATAAACTGAACTCATACAAGCTCTCATTAGATTTTTTGTCGACTGCTTTCGAGTACTGATATAGCAATTCTATATACGTAAAATATATAATATATAATATATGATGGAAAATTACCAGATTACCCTTGAGGACAAAGGTAAAAAGGAAATTCTTAAAAATATATATAATATAATATAAAACGTATATTAACCGGGAAGTATGATTCCTCGGGTCGTTTCCCTAACGATTTATGAAATTGAATCTACGTTTGATGTTCGGACAATGATTTGAATTGAAAACAAAGGATGATTTAGTTAACTACTTTTAAAAATTGAAATTTAACAAATTCTAATAATTAAGTATAAAGACAAATAACGGGAAATCAAAATTTAACTAAAAACGCAAAACGGGACCCTAAATTACTAAAAATAAACCTAGCTTAAATTTTTCTTTTTTAATGGACTCTATTTGACTAAAAAGTAAGTTTAAAGAAAACTAGAACAAAAACGGAGTTGAAATGAGCGTTAAAATACAAAAAACGAGAACGAGGACAAATCCCGTTCTTTAAAAATCCGAAATTTTGCAAATTAGACCCTACGAAAGCAAAACTAATTTTCCTATGAACTTTAGGATAAAAGAAAATTTTCTAAAAAAGATTTTTATTTTTTTTGATTATTTTTCTCTCTATTTTTTATGATTTTTTTAAAGTTTTAATGAAAATAAATGTTTAAAAATACTAAACGTAAATATAAAAATTCTATAAAAAAATTACAGAAAAATATGCTAAAACTAATTAATCCTAGAAAATAAGCCCGAGAACACCAGCTTATCAATAAGCCCAACGAAATAAGCATTAAACAGTCTATTCGGCTTATTAAGTCTAAATGTGTATAAAGATTAAGTTGTGCAAGAGTCTTATGAAAAAGACCCAAGGGCACAGCGGTAGTGTGTGGTGTGTGTAGTGTTATAAAAGGTTGAGGTGTTGAGGTCGGGGGTTCGACCTGCTCACCCCCCGACTTCTCTACTTTTTTTTGGTAAAGGCAAAGACCCCCGACTTCAAACCCACTTCCCCTTTTTATTTTTATTATTTAAAAACTAAAAGAACAAAAGTTGTTAACAATAAAAGATAAGCAACTTTAATAAAAGACCAACTTTAATGAAAAGCACTAAATACGCTAAAAATGGAGACAAGACTACTTTAAACTATGTTTTTGGTATTTTACCTTATACCTTAATAAGCTAAAAGGTACCAGTAATGAAGCTAAGACTAAAGACAACAAAGCTATTAACAACTAACCTACACTATGATAGGCTAACTTCTTGAATAGAAATAAGATCACAAACTCAAGCAATAAGCTGAAAATCAAATTAAGCTGTTATATGAAGACTACTAACCAATCAGACCTTAATCCTACTTTTGAGCTTAAAATTAAGCAACTAAGTAAGAACTATAAGCTAAATGACCTGCACCTTCTAATAGCCTGACTAAAATGCTATTTGAAAAATCTTTTTGAAACTATTTTGGAAAACTTTAGCTTATTGAAAAAGCTTAACAAAACAGACAGTTTACTCAACTCTTGCTGAGTTTGGATTTTTTTTATGAAAAGAAAACTAGCTGATTTTAAAAGCTAGAACAGATAACAAATTAAGCTAGATTTTAAAAACTAATTTCAAACTTGTAAACTATGAGATATAAGCTACTTATATGCTGAAAATTAAATCCTAACACTTATTTAATCCTTCTGAAAATGAAACTAGAAAACGACCCTTTTTTAGTTTTCTTGTCTGATGCAGTAGCAGTGATAAAGACCAAAATTAAAAAAAACTAGTAAATGCAGAACTAAGACATTTATTATCAACTAAAATCAAGAGCAAAGCATCAAAATTACTACCTAAAACAGACTTGAGCTAAAATGCACTTAAAAATTAACCAAATTATCACAGATTTTACATTAACTAACTATATTATGAAAACTTTGATTTTAAACTAATCTAACTCAAGAATCCTACTTATCCTAACTTAATTGAGGGGAGAAAACAATAACCAAAGACCAAGAGGTCTCAAGCAGTACTAACTTGAGGTTAGTACTGCTGAGCCAAAAACCCCTTTAACTAAGACAGTTTTCATTTTAGCTTATGAATTTGAAATCTAGCTATCTAAACTTGAATACCAAGTAACAAACAACTTATGACAGACCTTATAAGCTTAAACTAACAACTAGATAAGCCATAATTAAAGTGATTATAACTATGCTATGAATTTTTGAGCTTATTACAGATTTAAAAAGCAAATATGAGAAATCTAATATCTATTCTATAAAAATCAAAAACAGATAATGAAAGCTACTTAACAAGCATAAAAACATATAGATAAGCACAGTTAAACTAATAATAAGCAGAAATAAGCCACTGCTAGTAATCTAAGACAGAAATGGAAATGAGAAACTTACATAAACCTTAGCAAAATAAAGGTGATAAGAGCTCAAATAAGCATCTACAAGCTCTGGCTTATCTTAAGATAAGCCAGTATAAGTCCATATGAGTTCTTCCCTTTTAAACTCATCTTCTAAAAGCTCCAACAATCATAAGCAAGGGTACTTATAGCTGATTTTAAGGTTAGAGTAGATTAAATGACTTATTAAGCTCAAATCTTAGAGACTTAGATGAGCTTGTATGAGCTTTTGAGAAACTTATCAAACATCATCAGCTTATTAAACCATATTTTAAGAAAAATAAGCTTATGAAAGAACTAAGAGCTTAATAAGAAACTTTTTATTAATTGGAAAAACAACTGATTACAATACTTGAATTAAAACATTACAGGGAGAGATCACTAACTGAAACATTTTTGAAAGAGAAATTACATAAACTAAATAAGCTAAAAATTGTAAAAATTATCTAACAACTTGTGTGTGTGAGAGTGAGGCTTTTTATAGCCCTAAGCTGATGCTTCTAGGCTCTCAAGGTTGTTACACGCTCCTCTCAATCCCTGCCCTTCATTCCTTCAATCATTGGAAGTCTAATCTTGGCCATTAGATCTCATCTTAGCTCACACGGATTGCCAACGTGGCAATCCGTGATTGAGACACCTTGTGTTCCTTCTGAGTGTACTTCAAGTGTAAATTGCCATTTCCTTTGTGCTTCTTTCAATCCAACATGGCATTCCTTTTTGGGTCTTAGCCAATGAGGGCATTAGGTGATGTATAACTCTGCCCATGTGTACTTGATCCCATGAATTGTCCTTTTTGTCCTTCAATTGGGATTTGCCCTATGATTTGACTCTGGGTGAAAAGGTAGAAGACAGTGAATAGTAGTAACATCTTTTCCCGCTCGTTTGAGAAGGGGGTTTGACTAGGGCTACTTGGGCTCGTTGACTTGGGTTGTTATTAAAATGAATGGGCCAGAGTTTTATTAGTGATAACGCCCGTTATCTCATATGTATTAAAAGATAACGGGTGTTAGGGTTTTGGGTTATTTTTGTGATTTAGATTTATTTGAGAGACTGAATTGGTGTTTTTGGAATTTTGTCTTTTCATGTTGACCAAGAGTTGATTGAGGTTGACCAGGAGTTGACTGAGGTTGACCAGGAGTTGACTTTTTTTGTTCTTTTGCTATAGAATCCCCGGCTTCTTGTGTGCTCTTCCGTTTTCGTGTCCGTGTTTGTCCGGTTTTGACCGTTTTCTTACGATTTTTGCAATATCCGCACATACACAATCACAAAGACAAAACAAGCAATATACAAGCCTTTTATGCACAGTTTTGGTCTTTTTAGGGTTTATTTTGATATAAAATAGATATGTGTTTTCACACATATCAAAATTTCCCAAACTAAGCGATTGCGTGTCCTCACGCAATGTTATATGCCTTATAACCAAATACCTCAAAACTTCCCCAAACTAAACCTTTGAAAAGTAGCAAAGATTTTTGTGGAGAAAGCTAAGAAATCACAAGTTATAAAACACCCCTTTTTCCCATTTTAAAACCTTTTTTTTCATTTTTTTTCATATATATTTTTTATATATATAATATTATTTCGACTTTCGTTATTTCCATAACTGTTAGGGATCATAGAACAAGATGCATTTCGATTTCGAGAATGCCCCAAAAAGGATAAATTCATCGTTCCTGACTTTTCACTTATCCAAACCAAGCTTAAAACAAAATCACAGCTAAATATCAGTAAGGATGCTAACACTACTCATATTTGCAACTTGTGAACTTTTTTACTCCCGACATTTATTATATCTTAAGTGAGTGTGCTTATCTTGAATTTCAACCATGGTTCAACTTTTTGCAACATACTATGCTTTACGTTCCACCTTAGAATAATGAGTTTAAAGGCGAGATCATCCCATGTAGCGACTTTCGTCTCGGCACATCCCAACCTTACGGCTAAGTGACCAGGCTTTTGACACCCCACAGAGACTAGTATCGGGACTCACGGACCTTAGGTTTCAAAAACTCTCAGGTTTCCCGAATATTCATAGCTTATAAAATAGAATAGTAAAAGTGCAAAAGCATATTTGAATTTAACAAAAAAAAGTCAATTTATTAATTCACACTTAATTATTTAGATATTTATGCAATTGTAACCCTCGACCTTTTAGAAGGCTGCAACATCGGTTGTGAGCCGGCAAGATGCAGCAAACTTTTATCAGTCTCGGATCTTTATTCTTACTATGGGCTTTCTTTAGAAGACTACCATATCGGTTGTGAGCCGGCAAGAGGTAACCTTAATATGATGTATGATGATGAACAATATAATCTAAACCTTTGTTTAGATGACAAATCATAGCTTTCAATATCAAGAAAACCCTAATTTCATGAAACCCTAATCTTGAACCTTTCTTGATTAACACTTGTAAACCTTAAACCAAACCTTCAAACCTTCTTGGGTTATCTTAGATATGATGTAGGAACACTTGGAAATGTTGTAGATAAAAATTGTATGGATGGTTTAGGTGTTTGTCTTTGAGCCATGGGCTATGGTGAAGGAAATGGGAGAGTTTTGTTGTTGTTTACACCTTGGAAATAAGAGAAGTGTGTGTTCTATCTTAGCTAAGGCATTATATACCTAGGACATAGTCAAGGTAACACTTAGAGGGTTTTAAGGAAAGTCTTGGTCAAGTAAACATGAAAGTCTTGATATAAATATCTAGATGTTCCTAAAAGTAGATCTAGGGAAAGTGTTTTGTAAGCTAATATCTTGTATGCCCAGTTGTGTATCCGGCCATATAGGCTTTTTTGTAAGGTTATTTTGTAAATTTTGGGTATTGGGTATAATTGTGGGTATTTGTTGAAGCGTAGAAAGGTTTTAGTGGTTCCGGGAATGCCTAAACGTATTTTATCGTGAAACGTAAACACTTTACGTAACCAATAAAAATAAAATATACAAA
>BQNB010167232.1:0-14025 GCA_026074375.1 Tanacetum coccineum
AAATTGTCTGTGGAAAAACCGTGGGTAAATATTCCCACTGACTTGTGACGACAATATTAGTGTGAAAATAGTCAATGCCCGTGGGAAATTCGGTGAATTTTTTTTACCCATAAGGGTTTTACCAACGGAATTGTTTCGTGGAAAATCCGTGGATAACGTTGTTTGTGTAGTAGTGAGTGAAAGGGGTCTTGTGTAAAACTTGTTTCAACTTCTTCAAGATATAATCAATTTACCCAAAGTTTGGAACCAACACCTATGACAAAATTCTAAATCCACCAATGTAAACTATGTAAGCCGACAAGTCGTTATTCATGGATCATAATATCGTATAACATACTTTTGAAAAATTTGCGTATGTAGGTTTCATACTGTAAAAGATTTACGTATTGGTCCCGTCATAGATACATGTACCAAATACCAAACAATTCAAATTTACGAAAATATAAGGGCTAATTGCTTATAAATGTATTTAACTTGCCATGTTTTTTTTTCTTTTAATTTTATGTAGCGTGTTTGTTTTCAACTTTTATAAAGGTCATGTAGTTGGACTTTAACTCCGTGTTTGTCATGCTCCCATTGAGGCATTGATCCATATTTCACTCCACATTATTTATAGTACATGCATGATTATAAACTAAAAACCGAATATCAATATGCATTTCTTTTCTTTATCACGTACTGCTTTCTTCAAAACCTATTTACTAGGTGTCCTAGTACTAAGGTGTTTCCTATAATTCGGTTTACTTTGTGTAGTTGGCCGAGTGGGTCCCGTTGTCGGCAAGGGTCCCGACAATCGTGTTGAACGTACGCAGCAGATGTACTGCGACAGGATCGTCTAATAGGTGGATCCGCGGACAGATTCGTCTACAATTGGATCCGATGCCGGACGGATCGCTAGCGTTCGGGCCGAAAGCCTCGCGAGATTGGGCTTGTACCATGTCCTGTGATTGAATAGTTTTTAGTCAAAAAGCCCAGTGATAAGTGGCCCAAGCCAAGGGCTTGGTAACACCCATTATAACTGTCATTCAAGTCCCCCCCCATCTAGAATGATATTACCCGGGGGTATTTCCTGCGTGCGAGTGATCAATGCCTAGACTTCTACTTTATTCCTCCCTATGAGTAGTCTGTTTTTGTGTTGTACGTCTTCTGAGTTGGTGACGCTTCAATTACGTGGAGCTTTGCTGTCCTTTTACCTTCTGACTTGTGACAGCTTTTCACCAGTTTCCATGCGCTTTTCTATCGTCGATTAGGCAAGTGACACACTTGGCGTCATCCGAAGTAATCTGGTAGGAGTAACAATCCCCAAGGTATAATACCGCCACTCTATTTTTACTGATTTGTCTTCTCTTCTCCATCTTTCCACCACCATTGTTAAATTTCTTAGAGCCTTTACTTCGTTACTCTCATCTCAGCTCACTTTCCTCGTTTTCAGTTTTTCCTACCCCACGAGATTCCATGTTAGTCATATCTAGTCCTTTTCTTCAAAATGGCCTAATAAACATTCTAATTATGAACCCGATAAATGAGAGAGTTTTTGCAATAATTTCATTAATTCCGATGAGGTCATCATCCATACCGCACCGGGCGGATGAAGTGACTATCATCCAATTTCCTGAGAGTAAAGTGGGTGTGAATACTAGGTTATTTAATTACTAGTGCTATAAGAATCCTCTTAATACCAATTTTTTTGTATCCGGTTCTCAAATATTCGTATACATATTTCTCATTATCCCCCTTCCGGTGCTAGCTTTTCGTAATCCTCACTTCGATTTTTGACTCGTGTACTTTGATCTTGGCCCGTCCATTACTGGTTTTTCGTTGCGTTTTTTATTTATTTATACCGTATGATGTGATAGAACTGGAACGTTTTCGTTTGCTAAACGTTCCCTATCGCTCTTCTTGTTCTCTCGAAGCCCTCCGATTCTATTAAGAAATGGCGACCATTTTTTCTGGGTTGATTCCCGAGTGTTTCCTATCTTCGTTCCTTTGTATACTGGGGGCGTGTTGGAGAAGGATCCGGCTCCCCATCTCACTGCTCGTCAAGAGCAAGCTGTTCAGGTCCTTTCTTCTAATAAAGCTCCCTTCCGGCGGTAATCCGGAATGCTTCTTAGCTCTTGTAGGTTTAAGTCCTTACTATCCATTTGGTGAAAATACTTTATCCAGTCTTTCGAGGGACCGATAGACGGGTGGTGAAAATACTTAGGCCCTTGTGGGACATGCTTTTTTTATATATACATAGTGTTTTTGTGTATGGTGTTTAGTTCTCTGGTATATATTTGCAACATGGGTTTGCTTGACTAGTATCAGGACCGCTGACCCCCGGAAAGGTAACAAGCGGTAGAATTCAGAAAGGGGAGGATTAAGTGACGTTGTTTGATTGAAAACACAAACATTGCTTGTTTCCCTGATGCTCTTTTTAGCGGAGCATCTCCAGCAAGGCGGTAGTGGCTCTGGGCGCGGGTTGCTGAGTTTGCTGTTAGCGTCTGCAGCAAGGAAATGTGTTGTTGAAGAGTACGTCTTCGTTGGTGCTTTCTTGGATTAACAGACCCAGTGTAAGATGTAGACAGGTTGAGAAAGATGTTGCTCAGATGCAGCCGAATAAAAATCAAAAAAAAAGAAATATAAATAAAAAAAACAAAATTAGAAAAAAAATAAAAAAAAAAGAGAAGTCCAAGAAAATAATTTGTTAAAGCGAAGTGACCCTCTTCCTGCTAAAAGATTGAGGATAGATCATCCTAGCCTAGCTTCTGGGACAGGTGGGAAGTCACTCGCTATCTGCGCCCTCCTGAAAGGCTATTCTTATATGGGACATACTTCTTCAGCGATGCCATACCCCATGATTCTACCCTGTGCAGAGGGTACAATCTTGCTTTACAATACCATTTTACTTTGATTTTTTCTGTACCTGTACTTAACATTATCCTTTTTTTGCCAGTTCCCGATGCTTTGTGGATAAACCCCCGTGTCACAACTGCTGCTGGACATTGTGATCTTCTTAGCCGGGGCTAGTAGACAACTTGTTGTACCTACGTCGACCGTGGCGGGTCTCCCAGCAGAGACGTCGAAGATCTCTGACCATCGTTCTATGAGACTGCCATCTTGAAGTTCTGAAGATGGCCAACGTTGTATAATTCCTCGCTGGAATATAACCAACGACTCACTACTAGATGATGGCTTTTCTTGTCGTATGTTGGTTGATCGTGTCGCTCCCCCCGGCTTTATCTCCACACTTCGCAATATGGATTATGATCAATTGTTTGAGGAGTTCAATGTGGGGGCGGCGCGCGACAGATAAAAGTCCTTGGGGTCGTAGGTGAGGTCCATGCTGAACATGAGCAGAACCTAAAAGAGAAGCATTCGAGGTAATATTGATGCTCGGGGGGCTCTTCTTAGGGAAAAAATGATGCAGAGATTGCCTAGCTGAAGTCTTTTGTTAAGGAGAAGAGACGAGTTCGCTGAGGTTCTTCGTCTCCGTTATCAGGTTTTCTTTGTTTTATTATCTGCGATAAAATCCTTTTTGTGCAAGAGGTTTCGGCTCTTAAGAATGCTGTTTCACAGAAGGATATTGACATCTCCCTTCTTGATTCATGTGCTTCATACCTCAAGTCCGCCCTTGATGACTCCCAATCTGCTTGTGATGAAGCCAGGCACTTGATTTCCTCCCTGTCCTCCGAAAGAGATGGACTTGCCTCTGAGGTATGACTTTTACCCGTTTTTGTTACAGGGTTTTTTTTTACTTAACTTCTTATCCTTGCAGGTTTCTACTCTTCATTCCGCTTTTCGTGATTTTAAAGAGAAGCATTGAAGCTCACCGCTGGAAGCCAAGCTCAGGAGTTTGTACAATCGTTGTGGGCGACTTGAGGCACACGGTGATGGACTTTCCGGTACCTGAGGGGGAATTTTACCCTGCTTACCTGGACTAATAAAAACAGCGCTCTTAGCTGGACTGAAGATGTTGCTATGACCCACCGATGGAACTTGCTATGGGTTAAATGTTTGAAGTACCCCCAGTACCAAGGAATTTTGGGTCATGCGTTAGGCCAGGAGCCATGATTATTGTATGTAATAAGGTTGGCGGCCGGACAGTGAGCATAGGGATTGGCTAGTGACCACCACTTTCCCGCCGTCGAGGCACCATACAATCCTGAGACTGCTGAGAACAACTAACTGACGCATAGAAGGGCTCTTGAAGAAGGCGGATTTCCATTGGTTTTCACTTGTTGAAGTCCAGAGAAAGATACCGGATGATGAAGTCTTAGATGGTTTTTTTACTTGGGAAACGGGACCTTTGGCCAGTCTTCCTGATGCTGGCTCATCATCAACCGAGCCCTGAGCATACTCTCCGTCCCTATCTATCATGCCGATGTGAATGCCGTTACCAGGGAGACCTCTTTATCCTTTGCTCTTCTTAACGTTCATACTCGTGCCAAAGGCGCAAAAAAGCATGCCGCAGCTCTTCGTCAGTTGATGGTAGATATAGTTTCTCATCCTTTGTCCTCTCATAACTTACTGGGTGACTAGCACTTCTGCGGTTGCCCCATGTGTTGGGGATTTGGATACGGATGAAGATTTAGGGAGCGTGGTTTGTATGCCCCAATTTGAAGATTCTCGTTTTTAGATTTTGCCGTGACCGCATGTGATTTGTTATAGCGGTTTGTTTTTGTTTTTAGATTTATTTTGTATGCCGTGGCCGCATGTGGCCATTGCAGCTTTTATTGTACATTGACATTAACTTTGTAAGTTTAATATCTAATTTGGACGGATTCGTGTAGGTCCGTTCCATAACACGTTTTTAGTGCTATGTTTGCTATCTTTGTTTATTACCGTGTAACTTTGTAATAGAAAGTCTTTGGTGAATATTTGTGAGATTATACTCCCGGTGCGGCTTGCAATACCATCTTAACCGCCTGAGCTAATTTTGTAAGTTGCACAACCTTTATTATACGGGATAATATTTGTGGAGCATGGCTCCTAGCATGCATGTTTTAACAATTAATATAACTTTGCAAAGTAAAAGACAATTTAAAATTTAAAACTCGTGAGGTAGCTAATCCCCACTTTTCATTGGAATTCAAATTATTACAAGATGCGATTAAATAAAGATATTGCCCTCCGGAGCATCTATGTGCCGGGCGGAATTCTTACATTTCATGTTATATAACACTTTGAGATTACCAATTTCCATGACCTCGCATGTCAATTTTCCTTTGGCGGTCTTTTGAGTTTGTATGCTCCCTTTTCCCAAGCGACCTCATTTAACATTCGTAGGTCCTTACCCCACTTGGGGTCTCAAGTTTGCCTTCGCCCTTGCATGACATTGCTTTATTGCGCTGTAAGACATGTCGCCCGGACTTGAAACTTATCCGCGGACTCTAGTTGTTTTATTGATTCCATCTTTTTTCTTGCATTTGCTTCTTGATCTGCTGCTGCTCCCTTCTTTCCTCTATGAGGTCCAAGTTGATTCCCAGAGCTTCGTTGTTTTTTGTCAGATCTATCTCCGTCGTCCGAGTGTTTGAGCATGCCTATCTTCGCCGGATGAACGGCTTCCGTGCCGTAATGTCAATGAGAAGTGGTTTTCCTCGTTACTTGACTGGATCATTATAACGGTGGTCGCCATAGGACATAGCTGAATTTCATGACTAGCCAATCCTGTGCTTTTTTCATCAAGCCTTGCCTTTATTTCCTTCTCTTGCGATACTAATCCTTCAATTTGCTCTTTCAACAACTAACCAATTTGCTTGCGGGTTTTTGCACGTAGCGAAGCATTGCTGTATGCCAGTTTCTCTCGCACCAATCTTTAAATGGATTATCACGGAACCGCTTTCATTGTCTGATATGATCTCCCCTGGTAGGCCAAATCTGCAGACAATGTTATCCCATACGAACTTCTTTACTTGGTTGCCGGTGATGGTTGCGACAGCCTTTGCCTCGATCCATTTAGTGGAACATAATCGAGAGCACAATTAAGATAGAGACTTTTTCCCCTGGTCCCTTCCGGGAAAGGTCCGGCTATGTCTATCCCCCACTTATAAAATGGCCATGGAGACGTGATGGGGGTCAAGTTCTCTGCGGATTCTTGGACGGGATGGTGTATTTGACAGTCATTGCATTCCCTTATCAAGTACCCTTCATCCTTATGCAGTTGTTAGGCCATAAGTATCCTGTTTTGATTACTTTGGCAAACTACAAATCTATGTTCCAAGGGAATGCATGCAGTATACGACCCCATCATGTATTTTCTCTTAGGACATAGTTTGCTTGAATGGTCCGAACGCAACCGAAGCCCATGGTCCTAAAAAGGACTTTTTGTATAGGGTGTCCATTGATCATGGCATACCTGGCCGCTTTCCGACGTACCGCTCTGGCCTTCTTTTTCCTCGCGAAGGATTTTTCTTCTGTCAGGTATCACAATGGGTGTCATACCATGTATTTATCCTTCCTCTCTTACTGATGACAAGAATTTTCCTTTTCATTTAATGGAGTTTTTTCCTTCAATTCTCCACAGCACCCTGTTTGTTAAGATGCTGAGCGAACTGTGGACGCGATCTTGCTCCGGGCCGATTCGCTTTCTTGTTTTTCACTTCGTGGTATTTGATTTGATGGAAAATTCCTTGAAGCTTTAGCCATGTTTTTAACTTTGTTTCAGTACTGAATCATCCTGACTCTTTGGCGATGTACAAGCCGTTTAGCTTGATTGGGCCCACAAGTCTTGATCAACATTTGCTTGCAAAGTTCTTTATCCCCTTTTGTTCTAGGACTCCGGAAGCCCGTCTATTAAGTGCTTCTATATTCGGACCTTCTCATTGTTTAATGATGGCCATCAAATCTAAAACCCTCATGGCATATTAAATTCTGTCCTGCCTCCTTCCGAATTTGGTTAGTATCAGACCTGCCCCGGAGCCGGTCTATGCAGACGCGACATCGTTGAACAACGTCCCACGGCTCTGTGTAGTACCGTCCCGGTTCTTCCATGAGTTCGTTCCGGGATCTTAGACTCTCTTCCGATCGTTCCACAATAAAATCCTGCCATATATGGCCTTTGATTGCGGTCCTTGGTCTGTATGGAATGTCATATCCCTTCTAAACACGAACTGCCACTTCAAGCACCTTCCAGATATTCTGAACTAGACAACAGTTGCTTATCGTTGATTTGTTATTCTACGACCGTGTGCTTGGAAGGTAACTATACAACCGGTTACTTAGCACTGAGCAGGCTAACACCAACTTTCCATATGGGTATAGTTGACTTCCGTGCCTCGTATAGTTGCGAGCTTACAAAATATATGTATTTTCCTGCCTTTCCATGTCCGTCATCAAGACGCGCGCTGATATCTTCTTTGCTGCAGCTATGTATAATGATTAATTCCTCATTTCCCCTTGTTGCGGTTAGTGGTTGGGGCTCCGCAATAAGTTTTTTCAATCTGCTTGACAAGGCCTCTTCGGCTACCGATTCCATTGAAAATCGCTTCTTTTGTGTATTTTGTTCAAGTTTTGAAAAAGTAAACGATTTTTTTGCTGATTTTGAACAAGAGTCGGTAAGAGCTTTGCTAATTTTTCCCATTAGCTTCTGCACGTCCTTGATGCATCTAGGGAGGAAGGTTAAGCTAAAGAATGCGGCTGCTGTTTTTCGGACATTCTCTCAACCCGTTGGTGCTTTAACTTGTACCTAAGCAACATTCTCTCCTGCACTTCCGAAGTTCATTTCTTTTGGGTTTTCAATTTCATGTATAGCTAATCGAAGGTTTTGAATGATTTTCTGTTATATCTCGGATGATTTCTTCTTCCGTGTGGCTCTTTATAACCAGGTCATCGACATATACCTCTAAGTTACGTCCAATCTGTCTTTGGAATACCTTATCCACTAAGCGTTGATATGTTGACCCGACATTTTTTAGCCCGAATGGCATCTTAGAATAGCAAAATATCCCTTAGCTTGTTATGAACTCCGTTTGTTTTTCTTCACCCTTTTGAGCCACTTAATTTGGAGGTAACCCCCTATGTATGTCATCCAAAAGCATTGATAAGAATACCCACAGATGGGACTCAACTTCCTTTCTATTTCCTGTAATGGGTAATAATCTTTGGGGGCAAGCGTTTTAAGATGCTTGAAGTCCACGCACATTCGACCAAGTTCCGTCAAACTTTTTGACCATACCGGATTAGAGAGTAATTGAAAATGGACCTTCCCTTCATTATTCACGTCCACTAAAGTTTTCCAACACTTCCTGGATTACCCTTATTTCATTCTGGTGCTCACTGTCCGCCTTATCTTTTGCAAGACTGGTGAATATCCCACACGATATTTCTCAGCGGTGTTCCGCGTGTTTCTGTGGGACGCCCGTACAATCGCTGCTACCAGGCAAAAATATCCAAGTTTTGCGCTTAAGCACAAGAACATAAGTCTTTGCGCCTTTTCGGATAGATGTTGATCCTATGTCAACTGTCTGTACAGGGTATTCCGGGGGAATTGCTATATATATTTTTCTCTTCCAGTACTTGGTTTTGCTGCGTGAGTCTGGATGCTAGTCCGGAAATCATAATCACATTTTCCATAGAGATGACTCTACTACTTTTGAAGCATTACCATGTCGCCTTCAACGGGAAATTTTAAACATTCAGTGTGTTTGTTTTTTTTTTGATGGTACGGCGCGGAGTTTCCTTATGCCCGGTCTGCCTATTAAAGCGATTGTTAGGGATGTGACCAAGATAATCATGAAGTTAATCCATGCTGGAAGTGGAGTGTACATCACCAATTTACTAGCCAGGCTATCCTGGCCTAGTGGGCCAAATGGTCTCCACTCTCCACTGAACTCGATAAGTGATTGGTGGCCGGAACCATCTGATCCTTTATCTCTTTGAAAAGATTATAAAGCAACTGTTCATACAGACTTCTGAGGATGCTCCGCCGTCAATGTATACCCTATGCACAAAATGTCCGCCCATTTCGACTTCGATGATCATGTGCCTTCTGTCACTTTTCTTCCCTTAGGTGGAAAAGACATTGCCTGTCTTCCGTATAGAAGCTTTGGTATCCTAGGTTTGGCCACTCTTTCCATGGTTGGATCATTAGTAAGTCATCAGGTATAGCCTTTCCGGGACGCTTCCCCTTTTTTAGAGCTTTTGGCTTTCGTTCAGTTTAATTTCCTTGATGAATTGCGTCAAAGAATTTTCGCCTGGATCATTTCATCCTATTGCTTCTACCTAGCTGCATGCATACGTCCACCTGACGTATCGACTAGAGTTCCGGTGCCGAAGCCCGCCGCGAGATTGGGCTTTACCATGGCTTGTTTATTGATAGGTTTAGTCAAAAAGCCCAAGTGATAATGTGGCCCAAGCCCAGAGGCTTGGTACACCCATTATACGTCATCACCAAAAAAATTATACCAAAGAAAAAAGAAAAGACTAACAACAAAAAGCCAAATAAACGAATGAAACAAATAAACAATCCATATTTACGAAATTAAGGGCTAATGCTTTATAAATTATTTAAAACTTCCACGTTTTTTTCTTTTAATTTTATTTACTTGGGGGGAGTTGTTTTGGTGTGTTGTAGAGGATCGGAGGATGATAAATGGTAGGGAAGGTGACAGAATTGTTTGTGTGTGCTGTAACGGCGGGGGGGGGCGTTGTTGTCATGTCTCGGCCCAGTTTTGTGGAATTGTATCCATAGTAAAAATCTTTGTCACTTCGGCACGTAAAGTTTTTTTATTTAATATGAGTGCTTAAAATAGAAAACCGAATATCAATATGCATTTCTTTTCTTTATCACGTACTGCTTTCTTCAAAATCGCGCCCCTAGCCTCACATATAATATACATGTACGTACATAATGGACTCTTATGTATATATTCCAAAAAGGTATTGCCATAAGCAATGCCCCTCATAGAATACCATTTTCCATTACTATATTACTACTAGAATATATACCTCTACATCACCTCTTATATATAAATCTTACCCTGGTACCTATTTTCACTATCTTCAACATATTCATATTGTTCATTTCCTCCATATAAAACCATGTCTGGTGTTTGGGTGTTCGAGAATAATGGTGTGGTTAGGCTTGTGGAGAATCCGCGTGGTGATTCCTCACAAGGTGCATCCCGTAGGAAGGTGCTGGTGCACCTTCCCACGAATCAAGTTGTCACTTCTTATGATGTTCTTGAAGAAATGTTAACAGCTATTGGTTGGGAGAGATACTACAACGATCCTGATCTTCTTCAGTTTCACAAAAGATCAACAGTTCACCTCATATCACTCCCTAAAGACTTCAACAAGCTCAAGCCCATGCACATGTATGATATTGTGGTCAAGGCTCGTAATGTCTTTGAAGTAAGGGATTCTTAATTAACCGTCAGTGATCATGATCTTGCATCGACTGTGGGTTGCCTTAATTAATCTTGTGTTTGTAACATGTGTGTTTATTATGTGTTTTTGGTCATTAATTTAGGTTTGTATGGGGTTGCTGGTTTTTTTTTCGGGAACGGCAAATTTTTTTTATTTCACGAATATATATTTCACACATGCCTCCAACGAGACTTGAACTCACAACCTTTTGGTTAGTGGGGAACTCACTTATAACTGGACCAAAGTCCAAGTGGCTAGGGTTGCTGGTTTGTATATGATTTTGTATGGTTTTCTTAGAGTGCAAAGTTATAGTAAGTTTTGTGTGAATATAGATATCTTTGGGATATCATATGTATAAAGTACATATATATATCCCTAATCGAGTAATTGACCTTTAGAGCATCCACAATGGATAAAATTGTAAAAGATTTTTCATTATTCTAAATGGCTTTTTGATAAAGTTTTTAGCATTCATCAAAAGCTTTTTACAAAGACCTATTAAAGCTCAAGTCTTTTATAAAATCCATAGTCATTGAATGTATTTTGCATTAAATGAATTAAATGCATCAAATTTTAAAAGATTTAATGCATAGTAAATGCTCTTAGAAATACGTTGCAGGTCAAAGCATGCCGGTAATTAATCATATGTATACTTCATGATCAAACAGTTTATTTCGCGTAAACTAATCAATGCGTAAACATAAATAAACGTTGTGATGTATTCTTTTAATCAAGTCTTAAGTGTACATGTTTCTTCATATGGTTTGATTTCTTGTATATAGCAGTATAGTTTTTGATTCTTCTTGTTTAAACTACAGACCCAACTTCGTGTATAATCTTGCACAATCATTATTCATTTGAAGGTATTTATTCGATGATATGTATAACCATTACAAATATTTGAGCCAATAAGTATTTACTCGAGTTTTCTAAGGTAGATCCAAGGCTTTATTTCAAAAGACGCATATGTATTATCTTTATTTATAAACAAGGAAAAGTAAGTAGTATTATATCATTTAGTTTGTTATCTTTTACTACTAGCTACATAATTAGTAACCCGCCTCTACGATCGGACCAAGAGCTACACATGTTGTTGGAACATGATTGAAATGTTCATTGATCGATTCTCCTAACTCTTGTTGGTTATGATATGATCTTTTCGTGTACTATGTAACGGACTGATATGTGCGATTTCACTCACATCCTATGTCCTAAAACATTTTTTGGAGTAATCTATTTAATGGGTGTAACAACCTTTTACCCAAAAAGAATGAAAATTTTCATTTCTTATTAGAAGTTTCTGCTATGGGTACTTCTTTTGGCTTGCGTTTCTTTCTTTTTCACATTTTCAAGTACTGCATGCATTCTTTTCGAGGTTGGTTACTTTCGGTAACTATTTCAGCAAAAGTATGCTTGGTTATGGGCTGGCTTAATGTTTGTTTGACAATGAGGAAGGAAACCACCACCAATGTAGCCTACTGGTCACCACCTTAATGTTGTCACAAGAGGTCTCATGATCAAATCTTACTATGTATACATATATCGAGTGTAGTTAGGAAAGGGTCGAAAATGGTCATGGACAAACCTAGTTAGACTACGTACATTCAAGTTAAAGACTTGACCTTCTCGGATAATATAAATATAGAATACCTCATGTGAGTTTTTAGGACTTCGGAGAGTTGGTGAGATAATTGTGCATGGGCCGATGGCTTGAGGGTAATAGGACTATAGGTGTAATTAGCTAGGTAATGTAGGTCTTGTACGTGAATAGCGTCTTTTGGTTGGATGGTTGTACAATTCAACAAGCTTTTTGTAACTAGCTTCACATTAATTTGCATTTGACCATAGAAAAATCGATCGTTGATTTCTAAACATAACGACGAAACATACCTCATGAGATGTGCTCCTTCCATGTGAACAAGTATGGGTTCTTTATAGTTTTATATGATTAAGTAACTATTACTCCGTACTTAGTATATGCATATCCCATGTACATTCATATATTCAAGAGAGTAACACACATAAGCGTTGCATAGTTTAATACCACAAAAATCTTGTAAACCATGAAAAATCATCGTAATAAGCTTTTGTTAGAAATATAAAAACTACAAGGATCACAGATTCTTCGTGAATCGTGTATTCACTATTCGAATTTGATATTTCGACCCTAAGATGCTTGGGTTACACAAAATTCAAATTATGATAATAAGACACGAAGCAAACTTTGAATCAGTCAAAATTCAGAGTTTTGAGTTTTTATGATCAGAGGGAATTCAATTCTTTTTGGGTGTATCTTAACATATCAGTTTCTAAGTTTTGTCATTTCAACAACGGTCCAGCAAGTATAATACATTTTCTTTGCGACCCCGCCATGGCTGCACCAGAAAAACTTAGACTAATACAAGTGTGCACTCCACACTTTCTAGCCTGTATTAGAACTAACGTATGAACCGCATCACACATGTATTATTTCCATTACACTAAAATAAATACTCCCTCCGTCCCAAATTAATAGTCCTCTATTAACTTTTTAAGTCTTTCTTTATCAACTTTGACCTTAAATATTTTCGTTTGTGTTCTATAACACTTGATGAAAATTATAACAATGAAAATACATTCAAAAATGAATCTATTCGTATATTTTACATCAAGTATTATATAACACAAACAAAAATATTTAAGGTCAAAGTTGAAAAAAAAAACTTAAAAAGTCAATAGGGGACTATTATTTTAGGACGGAGGGAGTAGGTGACACTAAAATCATCAACAATCCCCCCTATTTTAGTGTAACCATGAAACAATACAAACACATGAATAGAATAAACAAATTTGTGCATAAATGAAAATGTCTTAAGGATTGAATTCTCATCCTAGTATATTAAAATTTCAAATATCCGAGAATCAGGGTATCCTAAGAATTGAACCCGTCAACCCATTTGAATACATGAAGATAATATACACACAAATTCAAATGATCATCTAAAACAAACTACTTGACACTATTATTAAGTCAAGTGTCCTAATCCATTCATAATCGTATAAAATCCAAGTCGTAAGCTATTTGAAGTACGACTACACTTCACGATCATATAAGTGATTCCCTTATTCATGTACTTGATTACATTTTATCAAAGGAATCATTAAGAGTTAAATTCATCCTAGCATCTACAGGTTCAAACAAACTAACCTTGGGATGTTTTGATGATGTGTGTTCCAGTCAATATGTGTGAGTTTTCCTCATTGAATTCAACCTCTAACATTGTATTAGAGGGGAACTGGGTGTCTCACCAATAAAGATTAATCAGACTTTAATCCCATCCCCAATACTAACTTGTGCACTAAGTCCTGCGTCAAACTTTTGGTAAGATGATCCGCCAAATTTTGTTGCGATCTTACAAGCTCCACTGAAATTACATCATTCATGATTAACTCTTTAATCATGCTATGTATAACAGCTAAGTATCTAGACTTGCCATTGTAAACTTGACTCTAAGCTCTAGCTAAAGTAGTTGCACTATCACAATAAATATAAATAGGTGTAATCGGCTTCTTCCACAATGGAATATCGTAAATCAAATTTATTAGCCATTCTGCTTCCTTATCGGTCGCTGCTAACGTAACAAACTTAGATTTCATTGTTAAGTCTGTAATGTAAGATTGCTTCTTAAATGCCCAATA
>BQNB010167233.1:0-14024 GCA_026074375.1 Tanacetum coccineum
TTTATCCCTTGTTTCAGGTAGTGCATGACAAGAAGTTCCACTAAGGAACTATTTACACCTTTTAAGGATCTGGAACGAGAATTTCGATCATCTAGCAAGCAATTCAAGATACTAAGTCTTGATGAATCGAGATCGCCTGATTTCGATCTATTTTCTAATCAAGAAGAATATTTGGAGGAAGAAGTTACAGAAACAATGGCGGAAACTATGGAACAATACATGAGAAAAACTCGAGCCAACTATGGATCGGGAGTTGCTAGGCCTAAGATCGAGGACAAGGATAATTTTGAACTTAAAGGCCAATTTCTCAAAGAACTACAAACCAACACTTTCAGCGGTTCGGATCATTAAGATGCGAACGAACATATTGAGAAAGTTATTGAGATCGTGGATTTATTCCACATCCCTAATATTACTATAGACCAAGTGATGCTTAGAGCCTTCCCTATATCCTTAACTGGAGCCGCAAGTCGTTGGCTAAGAAACAAGCCATCTGGTTCGATTACAACTTAGGAAGATCTGAAGATAAAGTTTCTAAGCAAATATTGTCCACCTGCTCGTACTGCAAAGAAAATGGAAGAGATCAACAACTTTCAGCAAGAACCGGATGAAAACCTCTATCAAGCTTGGGAGCGATTTAAAGAACTCTTGATGAAGTGTCCTCAACATTATTTAACAGAAATGCAGGAGGTAGTCTTTTTCTATAATTGATTGGATGTTCAAACTAGACAAATTCTTCATTCAAGAGGAGCCATACCATCAAAGACTATTGCTGATGCGAAAGTAGCCATCCAAGAAATGGTTGAATACTCTCAAAAATGGAACAATGGAACATCAAGGACCAGAAGTACTGAAACTTCTAACGGACTAGCAACCATACAAGCACAACTCAACAATCTTGGAATAGAAATCAAGAAAGTGAATGAAAAAGTTTATGCTACTCAAGTAGGATGTGAACAATGTAAAGGTCCCCACTACACCAAAGATTTTCCACTCAAGGAAGAAGGGAAAACCCTCGAAGAAGCTTACTACACTCAATTTGGTGCACCTTTTCAAGGAGGGGGATATAGAGCAACTGCTTCAGGGTTTTACTAAAGGAACAACGCGAATCCTTCATACCAAGAACGAAGGCAATCTATGGAAGAAACCCTAAGCAAGTTTAGGAGTGAATCGGTAAAAAGACATGAGGAGAACTCCAATTTGATCAAAGAGATCCAAGCCTCAACGGATGTTACCATAAGGAACCAAGGAGCATCAATTAAAACTTTGGAGATCCAGAACGGGCAAATGAGCAAGGTCCTACAGGAAAGAGGATTTGGAAGTTTACCGAGCTCAACTGAAACTAACCCGAGAGACCATGTCAAGTCGATCTCAACTATTGTTGAAGCTGATTCATACCCGATACGCCGTATGGAATCCTCCCAATACGTTGTATCCACTGGACGGAACCGTACACTGATGTACGAGACAAAACCAACGACAATTCCATTTCCAAGTCGTTTGAATGGTTACTACTATGAAGAAAGGAAGGGATCATATGGACCATACTTCTTGGAAGCTTACTCTGAAGCTTCACATATCAATAATTCCATACCCAGAAAGGAGAAAGACCCAGGGAGTTTCACTTTACCTTGCTTTATTAATAATGTTTGCTTTGATAATGCCCTTGCTGACTTAGGAGCTAGCGTTAGTGTTATGCCTCTCTCGACCTACCTTAACTTAGGATTAGGCAAATTAGCTCACACTAAGTTGACAGTTGAATTAGCAGATAGGACTGTGAAATATCTAAAAGGAATTGCTGAAAACGTGCTAGTAGGTATTGGTAAATTTGTTTTCCCCGTAGACTTTATAATTCTTGATATGCCCGAGGATATCAAAGTGCCCTTGATCCTCGGAAGACCATTTTTGTCTACCGCCCGTGCTAAGATTGATGTTTTCAAAAGAAAGATTACTTTGAGAGTTGGGGAAGAGAAAATAATTTTTAAAAGTGTTAAATGTTAGGAATCCAAAAAAGGATCGGTCACTCCATGTATTTTACGTTTCTAGCTCGTAGTCCACTAAGTATTGTTTAGTAAGCTAACCGGGCCAAAGATAAGGAAAAGCCCATGGAAAGCCCATGATGGCCCATCCATAGCCGGCCAAAGTTAGTATTTATACACCTCTTCATGCCTCAGAGAGGTGGTTGGTTGGTTGTATTCTCATTTTCACACTTAATGCTTTTTTCTTTCCTTTACTTTCTCTCACTAGAAATACATCATTCCTTACACTTTTTTTCTCTCTAGTTCTTGCTTGTTATTAGAGATTACTCATAGTCATCAATTGGTATCAAGAGCCATGGAGTGATTTGTTTAGTTTTGTGTTTTCTTTCAAACCGTACAAATTTTTTCTTGTTTTCTTTTGTTTTTGAAGCTTTTTTGTATACTAAAGGATCATTTACCTTGGTAAATCTGATCTAGTATCTTTAGGATATAGGTGTACAAGCTTAGATGCAATAAAAACATCATCTTTGTTCATCTTTTGTATTCAAAAAGCTTTAAAAAGTACAAATCTTGATTTCAAATTTTTTGGCTTAAAAACCATAAAGTTTGCAAATTTAAGGTACCTATAGGCTTAGTAATACTAGTTGTACAAGAAAATTTAGGAAAAATCAATCAAAAACGTGTCTTTTTATGTTTTTAAAAGTTTGAATTTCGTACAAGTTTCAACCGAATTGGCAGTTTGACCAAATTAGCAGTTTCAACCGAATTGACAGTTTGACCGAATTAGCAGTTTCAACCGAATTGGCAGTTTGACCGAATTAGCAGTTTCAACCGAATTGGCAGTTTGACCGAATTAGCAGTTTCAACCGAATTGGCAGTTTGACCGAATTGGCAGTTTGATCGAATTAGCAGTTTCAACCGAATTGGTAGTTTTACCGAATTGGCAGTTTGACCGAATTAGCAGTTTCAACCGAATTGGCAGTTCGACCGAATTGGCAGTTTGACCGATTGGCAGTTTGACCGAATTAGCAGTTTTGTTCGAATTGGCAGTTCAACCGAATTAGCAGTTTATTTGGCAACCGAATTAGCAGTTTATTTGGCAACCGAATTAGCAGTTTTTTTGGCAACCAAATTAGCAGTTTTTAGTGTCAACCTAATTAGCCGTTTTCCAGTATCAACCTAATTAGCAGTTTTCAGTGTCAACCTAATTAGCAGTTTTTAGTGTCAACCTAATTAGCAGTTTTCTAGTGTCAACCTAATTAGCAGTTTTCGAGTGTCAACCTAATTAGCAGTTTTTAGTGTCAACCTAATTAGCAGTTTTCAGTGTCAACCTAATTAGCAGTTTTTAGTGTCAACCTAATTAGCAGTTTTCCAGTGTCAACCTAATTTGCAGTTTTCTAGTGTCAACCTAATTCGCAGTTTTCTAGTGTCAACCTAATTAGCAGTTTTTCAGTGACAACCTAATTAGCAGTTTTTCGTTGGCAACCTAATTAGCAGTTTTCCTAGAAAACCAAATTTGAAACTTCACTTGGACTAAAGTTAAAACACACAAATTTGCTAACATAAATTATACGGTTTATTTCTTTGATTTGTAAAATCCCGTGAAACATTTATTTGTTTTCCCGGTTTAATCAAGAATTGTAAAATCCCGTATAGTTTCAAGACATAAAACACACAAAAGACAACTCACAACAACACAATTACTTTCAATCACCGCTCGATCAAAAAGTAATCTTTTACATACCAATTTCACACATCGAATTTCAATGGAATCTCTGAATTCGAATTCTCAAGAGAGAGAGTTGCATCCGTTGCAACAAATGCAAGACAAAGCAAAGGAAAGATGCATGGTATCTTTTTGACTTCTGCATTCACACCTCACGGCTCTTTCAAACAACGACTTAAAAGGAACTTCCATCGAGGGAGGATTCGAACGGGCATTTGCAACACTCTTTGAGCAAGATGTTCAGACTTTCACAAGAACAATGTTCGTAAACTTGGATCAACTAGAAAAACATCTTTCCAAAGAAGAATTTCAAGAACTTGAATCCTCTAGTGCATTTAGAGTACTCTTGCAACAATTTCAGACGTTCCTCTATTCACGATTCTCGTTCGATAATGATGAAGGTCTCATGATACGCAAGTACTTTATTGCATATACAAAGACCGATGTTCCATTATTCCATGATAAACTGATCCAGCACATGGAATCTCTTCGGGAGTCAATTCAGGAAAGAGCAAAGCATAAACGAGAGTATGACAGAAGGATGAATGACAGAATGATGCAGTCAAAAGAGGGAAATGCTGATTCGAGTAAAGCATTAGATGCTGGTTTGGTTGTTACGGAAAGCAATGAGACAGAATCAGAAAGGCATGTTTCAAGCAGCAGATCCGGGAAAGATACACATGCTGAGGATGCAGATATCAACTCCGTGAATGACAAACAGCCAATGGCTGAGGTACAACTGACTGCTGAACATAATATACTTGCTAATGAACAACAACATTATGAGCAATCTGAATCCATTTATGACACATATTTGTTGGAAAAGGTTGATAGAAATACCACTCCTGATTCAACAGATATGAGTCATAGGGGAGGAGAGATTGACCAGAATGCTGTAAAATGTCAAGTTTCATGTCCTTTACTTGATCCATCATTTGATAACATGACAACTGAATTTTCAAACCAATCTCTCGAGTCTGAAAATATTTCTCTCAAAAAGACCGTTGCCCAACTTCAAAAAGACTTTTCAAGAATGGAAACACATTGTGTTAACATGGAACTTAAATATCAAAATCAAGTTTTAAAAAACGGGCAACAAGGTCAAATTTTGAATGAAACAAGTAATAAAGCCAAGTTTAAAAAGGAAATTGAGGTACGTGACACAATCAATATCGAATTAGAACATAGTGTGGCTAAATTACTTGCAGAGAATGAGAAGTTGCATAAGGAAAATGAGCATTTGAAACAGACTTACAAAGATCTTTACGACTCTATAAAAAAGACACGAGTTCAGATAAAAGACCATAATGATTCACTGATTGCTCAAATAAATTGTAAGACTGTTGAAAATGCTGATTTAAAGGCTCAGATCCAGGAAAAGGTTTTGCGAATGCAACATTGAAAAACGAATTAAGAAAGCTAAAAGGAAAAAAGCGTGGATACTAATTTTGCAAAACCATCAATCTTGGGGAAATCAATTTTACAACCACTCAGAAATCAGTCAGTTGTTAGATAATCGAATGCGTTTAAATCTGAATGACCTAATTTTTCAAAACCACGGTTTGCCTCCCAAGTTGATGTGAATAACGTTTTGTCAAAACCAGTCACTCAACATTATTTGCCTGAGGGAAGAGAATCTGCTTTTGCAAAACCTAATCATATGATTGCATCTACCTCATCTAGGAATAGTTCTAAAAACATGCCAAGATTTAGTTCAAATGACATGGTTCATAATCACTATCTAGAAGAAGCTCAAAAAATACACAAGAAAAAGACAGGAATTCAGAATCTAGTGTAATGCATTCTACTAGGCTACAAAACACTAGTAATGATCATAAACCAAAACCTAGGAGCAGCAATCAAACAACTAGGAGTTTGCCTGTTTCTAAGAGTAGTTGTGTAACATCAAGGGTTGTGCCTCTAGTAGATCACTCTAGGAATTCTAGTCCTTTTTCAGATTCTAAACACTTTGTTTGTTCTACATGTCATAAATGTGTCTTTAATGCAAATCATGATGCTTGTATAACAAAACTCCTAAAGGAGGTGAATTCACGGGCTAAGATTCAATCCCATAAGACCAGAAATAGTAACAAACTCGTAGATCAAAATAGTCATACTCAAAAACCTAGTAGGCTGATCTTTACAGGAAATAGATCTTCTCCTGATAAGTCTTCCGCTGTGCATGAGAGACCAATTACTCCTAGATCTTGCTTAGGTGGAAACCGACGGGTAGAATTTTCAAGACTGTTGGTCTTAGGTGGATTCCAACGAGAAAGATATTCACCTCTAGCACAATCAAGGTTGACAGTAAACCCCCACATGGTTCAAATGAAGATATTACTAACCCATATGAATGCGAACAAACTCTTAATGTCATTGTAGGTACTCTTAACTCTTGCAAGTACATCTTTCAATCCTAAAAAGGAAAGACTCGGAGTTTGTTTGATGAAAAGAGTGATATATCAGAAACCAAGGGTTCAAGGAATTTATATTTGATGAACAACAACAATGGCGTCTGTAGACAACACTTCAGGCCCCGTTCCTCAAAGAAAAGAAAGGTGTACGCTTCCGTGCGCTTTATCTTCAAAAGAAGAGAAATCTTCTTGTTTTCGACCATTCTCATCAACAATGATATGTTCTCACATGCTCGGATATTATTCAAGTGGATCAACATACATTAACTTGTATTTTAGCTCACTTGGTTAATCAAAAATGACAATCACATATGCAATTTTTGAAGGGGGGAAAAGTGAGCAAAATATGGTCAAAAGTTGATTAATTTTTCAAATGGTCAAGATGGCTTCTGAACATAGCAGTTTAGGACCTGCGCTTCATGAAATGACTCCTGCAATAATCAGTTCAGGACTCGTGCCAAAACCTCCTCCTTCAACATCGTATGTACCACCTTCATGAACTGACTAGGATATTATGTTTCAACTAATGTTTGATGAATTACTCACTCCTCCACCTAGTGTTGATTTACCAGCCCCTAAAGTTATTGCTCCAGTTGATGAAGTAGTAGCTCTAGTTCCCGTTGTATCAACCGGTTCACCTTCTTCAATAAATGTTGACCAAGATGTACCATCACCAAGTAACTCTCAAACAACACTAGAAACTCAACCTCCCGTTATTCCTAACGATGTTGAAGAAAACAATCATGATATTGAAGTTGCACATATGGGTAATGATCCGTACTTTGGTGTCCTAATTCCAGAAGTTCCTTCTGATCAATCTTCATCGTCGGATTCTATTCATTTAATTGTACATCCCGAACACCAAATTTCTGAACACAATAACAAATGGACTAAGGATCACCCACTTGAAAATATAATCGGTGCACTCGAAAGACCAGTTTCCACAAGGCTACAATTACATGAGCAAGCTCTGTTCTGTTACTACGATGCTTTCCTCACTGCTGTTGAACCCAAGACTTAAAAAATGCTTTGACTCAATCTTGCTGAGATCGAAGAAGATGCAAGAATAAGGCTTAATGAGTTCGAACGCCTTAAAGTATGGGAGCTCGTACCTCGACCAGATAAAGTTATGGTTATTACTTTAAAATGGATCTACAAGGTGAAACTTGATGAACTAGGAGGAATTTTAAAGAACAAGGCTCGATTAGTGGCTCGTGGTTACCGTCAAGAAAAGGGAATTGATTTTGAAGAGTCTTTTGCTCCGGTTGCAAGATTAGAGGCTATAAGGATTTTTTTTCTTGCATTTGCCGCTCATATGAACATGGTCGTCTACCAAATGGATGTCAAGACTGCGTTTCTGAATGGTAATTTGCAGGAAGAGGTTTATGTCAGCCAGCCAGATGGTTTTGTGGATTCAGATAACCCCAATCACGTGTACAAGCAAAAGAAAGCTCTTTATGGGTTGAAACAAGCTCCACGCGCGTAGTACGATATGTTGTCTTCATTCCTGATTTCCCAACACTTCTCCAAAGGCTCAGTGGATCCTACTATGTTCATCTGTAAGGAAGGAAAGGAACTACTTCTGGTACAAGTATATGTCGATGATATTATCTTTGCTGCATCTACACCTGAACTTTGTAACATATTTCCTAAAATCATGTGTTTAAAATTTAAAATGTCAATGATGGGAAAAATCTCAATTTTCTTAGGATTACAGATTTTTTAAAATCCCAGAGGCATCTTTATTAACCAGTCAAAATATGCCCTTGAATCTTTAAAGAAATTCAGTTTTGACTCTTGTGACCCAGTGGATACTCCCATGGTGGAGAAATCTAAACTGGGTGAGGATAAAGAAGGGAAAGCCATAGATCTATCACAATATCATGGTATGATTGGCGCCCTCCTTTATCTCACAGCTAGTAGACCTGACCTAAAATTTTGTATGATAGGCACCCACCCTTTATGCTCATAGCTAGTAGAACCAGACCTACAATTTGATATATGCCATGGTGCCCGGTATCATAAGGTCTTGGCCCTACCGAAAAGTAATTAAATCAGTAAAAAGCAATCTTTCCGATATCTAAAAGGAACCGTAATCGGGACTATGGTAACACTAAGGATTCTTTAGATTGCTCTATCAGCATTTCAGATGCGGATCATGTTTGTTTCAAATACACGCCGTACACATCTGGTAGTATGAAATTATTGGGAGATAGACTATCAGTGTCATCAAAAAGCAACAAAAAGCGCTGTGATATCCATACGAGAAAGCTGAATAAATTGCTTTGTCCGGCTGTTGTGCTCATAATGCTTTAGATGATATCACAACTTACCTACTATGGCTTAGGTTTCAACAAAATTCCAGATGTACTACTGTGATAACAAAAGCCGCTATTTGCCTTATTATGCAACAACGATCAACATTCCAGATCTAAAGCAATAGACATCAAATTTCCCTTTATCAAGAGCAATGTAGAGAAGAGGGGTGATCGAACTTTACTTTGTCCCCATACGGAGTATCAAAACTTGCGGAACATCTTCACTAAAGCACTTGGCAGAGAAAGAATTGAATTTCAGATCAAACAAGTTGGAATGTGCGAGTTTTACCACCGGGACACTAAAATAAAAAAACATTGGCAGATGAAGTTGATGAATAGTTGGTGGTACCTATTCACATATCCTGTAACATAAGTATATACATAAAACCAAAAAAAAAAACCAAAAAATTTTTCATTTATTAGAAAACATTTATAAAACAAAAATACAAAAGTATAAAAATCTATAAAACAAAAGAAAAAAAATAAAAAATTAAAAAAATCTACAGATGTAATATAAAGGCATGTCTTCTGAAAATCAATAAAAATTTACGGTCTTAGAAATGTCATTCATAATGATACGAGGCTTTAAATTAAGTCCTAGCAGTAAGTTACAAATGTTTTCAAAACATAGCCAAAGTGGGCTTGCTATTATTTCTGATAAGCAACCCGGTCATCATCTTTAAAGGCAATTATTTCAAAAAAGAAAACTTGACATCTCTACAGGAATTTATTCTCGCGCATGGTCTACTTTATGACCATGAAATTTTACCACCATATGCACCTCCTCCAAATGCAACATAACCTCCATCAAAATACTTGAAATCAGAGAGATAAGTTATGTTACCAGTCATGTGCCTTGAGCATCTATTGTCAACAAATCCTTTATCATCATGTTGTGGCTTGCCCTGCACAAAAGAATAAAGAAATTAGATTTCTTTTGGGACCCAAGCCATTACTGACTTGGATCTGCCCCGTGCATCAATGTAGTTATATCTGTTCAAAGTGATTGATGCACTATTGGGTTTGATAGGTCTCCAAACCCAACATGCCGAGGGCTTAACAGCATTGAACCCATTTGTCCTGGCAGCATTAACTGATGTTCTATTTGACCTAGCAGTATTAACTACTCTGAGCCTAACAGTATTAACAGGTGTTCTATATGACCTAGCAGTATTAACTATTTTAGGTCTAACAATATTAACCTTATGAATAAAATTCCTGTTTGTTAATGCTGGTTTCTTATAAAAGGGCCTTTAGACAGTAGATTGTGCTAATTTGTAAAAAAGAGTTTTTGGTCTGGCACAATACACTGTTGGTTTTGGGTGAGCAGTATAAACTGACTTAGCAGTACTAAGAGGTTTTAGGCCAGTTCTTAGCAAAACTGCTCTTGGAGTCACATTTTTATGGGTTTTATGGTGTGAGGTCTTGGCATAATAGTAATTATCCACCCTGTTGTAATTGTTCCCACTTACCACCTTTTTCTTTTGATGGTAAGTACAATTTCTTTGCACATGATTAAAGCTCCCATAACTAAAACAAGCCTTGTTATACATCACAAATTCACTAACTAGTTGATTGGACTTCTGACCATTCCAATTTCTCTGATTCCCTCTAGGCCTTTGTGATCTTTAATATCTGCATACCTAACTAATTTTTAACTGGTTTTCTCTATTTTTTGCTGTTGTAGGAATAACAGTTTTCTTTTCAGGCTTATTCTTAGACTCATCTTGTTCCTCATCATCTGACACCCAATCCTCAATAATTGGAGCATCATTATTCTTCCTAACTTTCTTAGGTTCTACTTCACTAACATTCTTACTAGTGTTAGACTCACAACCTTTAATAAAGCTACTTTTTACCTATGATTCTTGTTCTTTTACCAAAGACTTATCAGAATTCTCCTTAGAATTATCAGATTCCTTTTCACAAACAAAACATTAGGACTCTTTTCTTACTATATCAGGACCTTAGCATTTGTATTCATCAAAGGACCAGAATAAGATATGATCAGTTTGTTAGGTCTATTATTAAATTAAAGGATGAGGTGGGAGTAACTGCAATATTCCCATACCCTTTTTACTTTTGTTAGTTTTCTGGACTTCTAACAGTCTAATCTAAGTTTTTTGAGGCACTTATCCAAATTTTCTCAATTTTTAAAATTACAATGCCCATCTTTTTCTTGCTTAACTTTTTCAAAATCTGTTTTAAGCATATTAATTTTCATATTGTTTGATCTACTTCTCTTTTAAGGACAACAACTTTCTTTCACTAAAAGAAAACCTCATTCTTCATCATATGTGAACTAGTTGTTGCTTCAAACTCTATCTTGATCGTCTTTTATAAGTAGCTGCCTCAAATTTAGTTTGATGTTGTTTAGCTAGCAGTCATTCATATGGTTTCTTAAGAGCTTCATTTTATTTCAGACAGTTTTAGAGCAAGTCTTTATTAGTTTATACCTTTCTGAGTCTGAAAATGCCATTAGGAGCCATGTTTTGTTTGAACTGGTTTTATGCCATGTGGGGGTCACTCCAATCAAAACCTACACCATCAATATCCAACATTTCCTTGGAAGTGTCTTCTTTGTTTCCTTGCTTCCTGGTGTTGTCTTGATTTCTGAACTGATCTTCCTTGCTTCTTGATGCTCTGCACTCCCTGGCAAAGTGTTCCAACTTATGACAGCTGTAACACTCCACCTTAGATTTGTCATATCCAGCAATATCATTACCATTAATGATAATCTTCTTGCCTGTCTTCTGATAGTACTTCTTTGCTCTCACACTTAGCAAAGAGAGTTGCCACTTCAGATCCATTGCTTCCAAATCATCTTCATGAATTTGCTCTAAGTCTGATTGTGGAAATTAGACCTATTCGGATTTTCAATCCATTGAAAGAAAACAGTATTATCACTGACAATTGCAGTGCAAACTTGTGGACTGACAGTATTAACACTAGGGCTAGCAGCACTAACTTGTGAAGAAGCAGTGTTAGCATCATTTGTACTGCTAGAGCTTGGTGCAGTCATGAAGGCCAAGTTTTGAACACCACTAGATGTACCAACAGTTTTCTTTATCTTTTGTTCAACAATTTTGAAATTGTTGTACAAATCATCTATACTCATAGTCTTAATCTCAGGCTTATTCATCCAAACAACTACATAGTATTCCACTCAGGTGGTAAGCTGCTTAAAAATTTTAAGTTTAAATCTTCTTGGGGCAAATGATCCACACTAAGATAGCAAGCCTACTACTATCTTCTGAAGCTATTGAAAATGTGTTCAAGAGACTTTGCACTTGTTACACTAAAATTCTCATACTGTTGCTTCAAGAGAGTTTTTTTAGTTTTCTTGGTAGCTGAATTACCTCCAAATCTTATTTCAATGGTAGCAAACATAGATTTAGCATATGGATACTGACTGAATGTTAGCTGATGTTCATTTGGAAGTGCCAGAGTAACAACCCTAGCATTTGACATCATTCGTTTTCTTTGTCTCTTTCTGCAGTTGTAGGTTTGTAGACATCTTTGAAATTGTCTTTCCCTTCTCCTCATTGTTTAAGACTTCTGACCATTCCAATTTCTCTGATTCCCTCTAGGCCTTTGTGATCTATACATCTTTGCATATCTAACTGACTTTTTAACTGGTTTTTCTATTTTAGCAGCAGTAGGAATAACAGTTTTCTTTACAAGCTTAGTCATAGACTCATCTTGTTCCTCATCATCTGACACCCAATCCTCAATAATTGGAGCATCATTATTCTCCCTAACTTGATCCCAAATCTTGATCGATTATTTACCTTGTAAAGAGTATGTTACCTTGGATAAATCCAATAATAACAATAGTATAAACTTTGTGTGTATATCAAAGAGTAAGCGGAATCTACTCTTCAATATCTAGAAGATATATCAATGAAACAGTGAATATGAATGAATGAACACAAGATGTAACAAAACGCTTCAATATTATTAATGATAATAATACGAGTACTCTATCTTAGTACTAGGGTTACAACCTTGAAGCTTACAAGACTCTTAATCTCTAGATCTGTGTATGTGTGTTTGTGATGATAGATGTGATAGATGTGTTATTGAGATGTCTCAACTAATGCCCTAGAGCCTCCTTTTATAGACTAAGGAGTCCTAGTCGGCTTACAATATATTCCTAAGATATCTCAATCTTTTCTAAACATAAACGTAATCTTCTAAATAAATACATGTATATCTTGTACATAAATATCTCAACACTTATCTTCACACGTATTCTTGTTCTCCAAACAATCTTTATCTCTTTAACTCGTCTTTATCCTCTTGACAGTAGAAAGTCTTCAAACAGTCGTAATCTTTCCACCAGCAGCACTAATAAACATAAGCAGTAGTAATATTAGTACTAGCAGTACTAATATACACTAACAGTAGTAACCTGTACTAGCAGTCTTAACTTTTACTACTAACAGCACTAACTACTTAGCTTATATTTTAGTCTTCAACACTGAGCAGTCTTAACTTCAACTAACAGCAGTAACTTTATGCTATCAGTACTAAACTATACTAACAGTAGTAACTAGCAGTGGTAACATTATACTACCAGTACTAACCACTTAGCATAATTTCCATTATGTACCTGAGCAGCAGTAACTTCTAAGAATCCATGAAGTCTTTTAAGACCCAACAATCCTCCCCTAAACTTGATGTTCATCTTCTGAATCTTCAAGTTTCTTCTTTAAAAGTCTTCATCACACTTCAGGAAGATGCATTCAAACCTTTCATTTTCCTTTTCGCTGCTTTACCATAAGCTTCAGCAGTTGATAACACATCTCATTTTGATGATCAGTTTGAAGTTTCTTGTTGAGCATATTGGTGATGGTAATTGGTGTAAGGGGGTATCTTCTTTCAACCAACATAAAAATGTGAAGATTATCAAATCTTACAAAGTGAACTCCAGATGAATCAATCAACTTCCAAGTAGTCACCCTGTATCCTTGCAACATTCTCCATACATCACTTTTTATGTCTGGTTCAAACATAACTCTCAAATCTCCATACAATACTCTTTCAAATTCATCTTCAGGCCTTGTATCACCATACTTTGCTAAAGCCATAAGCAAAGTGGTCCTTGCTTTTCTTTCTCTTTCACTAGCTAAAATTTCTTTAGCAGTTTTAGGAGGCAGAACCTTTATTACTTAATTTGTATCTGTTGAGACACTTACATGACAATTTCCTTTTTGTATGACTTCCCATATAGGATAGTCTGTATGGCTCAAGTAATGTTTCATTTTCATGGCCCAAATGTCATACTCGCCTTTCTTCAGGATAGGGAGTTTAATGGTTGACACAGTGTGAGGGGCTTGTTGTGTTGGTGGTGGTGGTGGTGTATTTTCATCATCTGATCCTGTCATTGAATAGATCTGATAGATAAAGGTTTATAACTGATGTGTTTTGGTTCTTCTTACTCAGAATTTCTCTACAAGCTCTGATACCACTTGTAGATCCCAGACTTATTAGATCTTTATAGCGTGTTAAGGGTGGTAGCCAATCTGGATAGATCCAAACTAACTACAAGAGAAACAATGACTATGAATAATATAAGCTATGC
>BQNB010167234.1:0-14024 GCA_026074375.1 Tanacetum coccineum
ATGATCAAATCTTGTGATACATGTCAAAGACAAGGTAAAATTTCACAACGAGATGAGATGCCTCAAAATGCTATCCAAGTTTATGAAATCTTCGATGTATGGGGTATTGATTTCATAGGACCATTTCCGTCTTCAAGAGGAAATAAATACATCCTCGTAGCCGTTGATTATCTTTCAAAATGGGTTGAAGCGAAGGCGCTCCCCACAAATGATGCTAGAGTTGTAGTTAAATTTTTGAAATCTCTTTTTGCCCGATTCGAAACACCTAGAGCTATTATAAGCGATCGTGGGACCCATTTTTGTAACGATCAGTTTGCTAAAGTAATGTCTAAGTATGGGGTCACACATCGTCTAGCTACCGCTTATCACCCTCAAACGAGCGGTCAAGTAGAGGTGTCCAATCGAGGTTTAAAATGTATTCTAGAAAGGACGGTTAGAGAAAACCGTGCCTCATGGTTTGACATATTAGATGACGCTTTGTGGGCATTTCGTACTGCTTTTAAGACACCGATTGGTTGTACGCCTTACAAGTTAGTGTATGGAAAGTCTTGCCATTTACCTATCGAGTTAGAACATAAAGCATATTATGAGTAGTGAGTAAATAACTTGCGGCTCTTCAGTTCGGGTTCTATTTTCTAATCTCTTTCCAATACTTAGAATAGTTTTATTTTATCGTTCCATAATATATTTGCGTATTTGATTTTTGCCATGCTTAGTGTAGATTTATTTTTGTCGTTAAATGCTATGTTTGTTAAATTGAATTTCGTTATGAGTAGTGAGTAAATAACTTGTGTTTGCTAAGTGATTAGTGATTTGGAATTTAAGTGCGGTTTTAAAAAGGTTTAAAAAAATTAACAGTTAATTTACATACCGTCATTTACTTTTAATGCAATTTAAATACTTGTCATTTATTTTAAAAAGCATTTTACTTTACTTGTCATTTAATTTCTTGAAACTTGTTTTCTAAGGATTTTAATTCGTTAAACCTAAGCCCGCACTTAAGGAACATTTCACGTCACTTAGCAAGCATTTTTGTCATTTATATCTTTTAGATTAATTTTAGTATAATCTTGTAGTTTTAAATCTTAGAATTAATATTAGTTTAATTTTTAGTATAAAAATAGTTTTAAAAAACCAAAACCAAAAACTTTTATGACAATCAAGCTCGATTTACAACTTGAACGTAGATTTCCATTCACCTCTCGCCGAGGAAAACGATACCCGTGTTGATTACTTATTATTCTTTCCTAAGAATAATTTGTATGATACTTTGCTTGCGTATACGTATATGTATTTTATAAATATATATATTATATATCTGAGGGTTTGTTTGATAAACGTGTTGAAAAACAATTACATCAGTAGTTAATTCCTTTAAGAATTTAATTATCGAAAATACTAATATTTGAACTTTTTCTGAATGTATATGACTACCACAGTCGTAAACAATTTAGTTTTCAGGGGATTCTTTGAGAAACAAAAATTAACTGGACCTAACTTTATTGACTGGTACTGACAACTTCGTATTGTCCTATCAGCCAAAGATAAGTTAAACTATCTACAGCTTCCAATCCTTGCTGCTCCTGTTCTAGCTGTTGCTGGGCAGCAAGTTCCTCCCGAAACTCTTGCAGCTCACACTGCATGGGTCAAAGGACAAAAGGAAATTGATGTACTCATGCTTATGACCATGGAACCAGATCTCCAAAGGAATCTGGAAACCCTTGGTGTATATGACATGCTTAAGGAGTTGAAAACTCTGTTTTCTCAACAAGCAGAGCAGGAACTTCTTTAAACCGTGAGAGAGTTTCACGCGTGCAAGCAGGAAGACAGACAGTCTGTAAGCTCATAGGTTCTAAAGATGAAGAGCTATATAGATAATTTAGAGTGTCTAGGTCATCCCGTGTCACTAAACCTAGCAATGAGCCTAATCTTGGTCTCTTTGCAAAAGGAATATGACAGCTTTGTGCAAAACTATAATATGCACGACACGAGGAAGACGGTAAATGAGTTGCATGCCATGCTTAAGCTACATGAGCAAATTCTACCAAAGAGAGATGTACCTGCACTTAATGCAATAAGAGCAGGCAAGGTCCAAAAGAAAAACAAAAAAAGAAACCGCAATTGGCTGCCAGGGGAAACAATCAAGGGAAAAAAAGTCTAAGCTTGCTTATGCTCCTAAACCTAAGATTTCCCCTCCACCCAAGAAGGAAGATCCTGCTAAGGACTCAATATGTCATCACTGCGGTGATACAGGCCATTGGAAGCAGAACTGTCCCCAATATCTATCCAAGTTGCTAAAGAACAAGAAGCTGCCACAAGGAGCTAGTACTTCAGGTATCTTTACAATAAAACTTTTTTCTTTTCCTTATAAGTCTTGGGTATACGATACGGGCTGTGGGACACATATTTGTAATACTGGGCAATGGTCAATGTTCAGCTGTCAAAGCTATTAGATCTTGTGATTTGTGTTTCCCTAGTGGATTAGTTATAGTTTTACACAATTGTCATTATGCTCCTTCTATAACTAGAGGATTTATTTCAGTTTCCCATTTGTATGACGGTGGTTTTATTAACCGTTTTGATTATGATAATACAATTTTAGTTTCTAGGAATAATTTGGTTTATTTTAGTGTCGTTCCAATGGATGGTATCTATGAAATTGATTTGTCTAATTCTAATACAAACAATCATTTTATGTAAGTTGTTAGCAATAAAATATCCAAGTTAAACTTGGACTCTTCTCTCTTGTGGCACTGTCGTCTTATACACATTAACAAGAAACGTATTGAGAAGTTGTAGGATGATGGACTTCTTAACTCAATTGACACTAAGTCTTGTGCGTTTCATGTTTGTCTGGAAAGATGACACGAAAACCTTATTCACATCAAGTGGAAAAGGCTAAAGATTTACTTGGACTAATACATACCGATGTATGCGGCCCATTTAAAATTGTGTCAAGACAAGGAGCTAGCTACTTCGTCACCTTCATTGACGACTTCAGTCGTTATGGTTATGTTTACCTGTTGAAGCATAAACATGAAGTGTTTGAAACTTTCAAAGTGTTTCAAAAGGAAGTAGAAAACCAACTCGGGAAGACTATAAAATCGCTACATTTTGATCGTGGGGGCGAATATATGAGTCAAGAGTTTTTAGATCATCTAAAAGAGCATGGGATAATTGCCCATCGCACTCCGCCTTATACGCCTCAACATAATGGTGTGTCTGAGAGGAGAAATAGAACCCTATTAGATATGGTTCGCTCCATGATGTGTCAAACAACTCTTCGAAAGTCCTTTTGGGATTATGCCCTTGAGTCTGCTGCACGCATTCTCAACATGGTTCCAACTAAGAAGGTTGAAAATACACCATACGAAGTATGGTATGGGCAAGCCCCTAAGCTGTCATACTTAAAAGTCTGGGGTTGTGAGGTACTTGTTAAGTGAGATACTCTTACCAAGCCTGACAAATTAGATCCCAGATCTATTAAGTGTATCTTTGTAGGATATCCAAAGGAAACAATGGGTTATTCTTTCTACTACCTACCTGAGAACAAAGTATTTGTTGCTCGGAATACTGAATTCTTTGAGACTAGTCTTATAACTCAAGAAGCAAGTGGGAGTTTAGAAGATCTTGAAATAATTCAATAAGAAGATACACATCCTTCTAAAAACACTAGCTCACATCATGATCAGGGTAATCAAGAAATTGATGAACCTCAAAGTGATATCATTCCCATTCGTAGGTCCACTAGGACACGATAGGCTCCAGATCGAATGTGCATAAACATCGAGGCTGATGAGTATGAGTTGGGGGATCTTAATGAACCCGCTAACTATAAAGCTGCATTGTTGGATCCTAAGTCTGATAAATGGCTAAATGCTATGAATGTGGAAATGTAATTCATGAAAGATAATGAAGTTTAGGACTTAGTTGATCTTCCTTCTAACGGTAAAACCGTTGGTAGTAAATGGCTCTTCAAAAAGAAGGCTGACATGGATGGAGCTGTACACACCTATAAAGGTCGTCTTGTGGCAAAGGGATATACTCAAACCCCTAGGATTGATTATGAGGAAAACTTCTCTCCTGTTGCAGACATTAAAGCTATTAGGATTCTTATAGCCATAACTGCGTTTTATGACTATGAGATTTGGCAAATGGATGTCAAAACTACCTTCCTCAATGGATATCTCTGTGAAGAGGTCTACATGGAGCAACATGAAGGTTCTGTTAATCCAAAATTTCTAAACCGAGTATGCAAGCTTAAGCGTTCCATTTATGGGCTTAAGCAAGCATCAAGGCAATAGAATAAACGATTTGATGATGAAATTAAGAAATTTGGTTTCACTCAATGTTTTAGGATTGATAAAAGTGACGATCTTATTGAGATAGAAGTCTTGTAATAAATAGAATAATAATATTGTGTAATAGGGTAAGTGAAAGGCTCGTGAATAAAATAAAGTCACAAGACTTAGCTAAATAGAAAAAGTCTAAAAGACAAGGGGGCTAAATGGTAAAAGTCTAAAAGACAAGGGCTCCATGCTCATATTGTAATTTGGTATAAATACCCATCCACCACCTCATTTGTGAGGTGTGTGTCTCTAGGTGTTTCTTAATCTTTTCTCTAATCCTCCTCCTCCCTCTTTCTCTCTCTACTTTCTCTCTCTAGACTATACACTATATTGCTTATTGATCCTATATTCAAGACCTAACAAGTGGTATCGGCGCTACAGGAGCGATTTAGTGGTGTTTTGGAGAGCTTATTCTGACAGCTTATTTTAGCAGCTTATTTCGAGTTTATTTGGGCTTATTTCGTGCTTATTCGATCCTGATTCGCTGTTGTGCTTATTCTGTCTTTTTCGTGCTTATACTGATTTTCAGCTTATGTTTCTGAGCTTATTTCAAGTCAAATCTGCTTATTTTTGGTCAAACAGTCAAATCAGCTTATTTTATGCTTATTAAGCTAATTTCAGTTGTGTTTTATGCAACTGAAATTGATTGCTTATGGTTTAATCATAAGAATCGTGGCAGAATTGGTACAAAACTTGCTTATTTTGAGCTTATTTTCAAAATCAGTAATCAAATCTGTAAAAAAAACATTATCGAATTTTCAAATTCAGTAGTCATCTGGTCAAACTTAGTAAAATCCACCTGGTCAAAGTTTGTTATATTTGGTCAAAATCTGTTACATCTGGTTTGCTTGCTTGTTATCTCTTGGTCAAAAGTCAAACTCCGCAGTCAAAGACAAACTCGGAAATCTTTACTCGGTTTCTAATTAATCTCAGATTTTTCTTTTTGTGTGTCTAACCGAAATTTCATTGACCTCAATAGATCTTTAACACAAAAAGAAACAATCTATCCACAATCTTGAACAAAACTCAGTCTCATTCTCAGTAAAACCATTCCGGTAAATAAAACTCGATCTCAGTTTGGGTTTTTCATTAATATCTCTTTTGAGATTTAAAGATTTACAAGGAGATCAATTTTGTGAAGACTAATTTTCTTATTAATTTTCGGAACATAAAAGAGTAAACAAGATCTATTTCATGTTCGAATCTCACTCTTGTTTCAGTGCTTCAACGAAAACAGAAAATTAAATTGAACAAGATCTCAGATTTATATCTTTGTGTTTAACAAAAAGTTAAAAGACCTTTAAGAGATCTCCATCACAAAAGAAATATATCATCACTGATCTTGTTTGAAGAATAACTCTTCATTTCATTTTTCGAAAATCTAAAGAAAGACAAAGAACATGGGTTCATACCTTTTTTCTGTTTTGAATCATAAAAGAAAAACAAGAAAGAAAAAAAATCATTAACAGAAAATCAAAAAGACAACAAGAAAATCAAGAAAAGGTCAAGATCTCAGTTTTGGTTTCTTTTTCGTGATCTTTTAAGACCATTACACTCAAAAATAACCATTCATCATTGATCTTTGAAGCTTTTGCTTCTTGGTAATTTTCGAAAAAAAAAGACAAGAACAAGATTGTACATCTCTTTTATTTTGTTTCGGTAATCAAAAGAAAATAACAAGATCGAAGAGTATAATCAAACCTACCTGTGTCATATGGATAAAAGATCTTGATATAGTATCTTGTGTGCTTATGTTTTCTTTTGGACATCAAATCAAAGAAAGAAAAGCAAAGGGAGAGTTTTGATTATGATAATGTGTTTGTGTTGATATCAAAGAGTGGCTGAGACACAATCACAAAAAGAGGAGGCGTGTGTTTGTAGTTTAGGTTATCAAGTGTATGTGTGACTGTGTGTGTTTGAGAGAGTAGTAAAAAAAAGAGGCGTGTGATTGTTTTATGATTTAGGGTTAGGGTTTGTGTGAGTGGTGTGTTTTTTATATAACATCTTTTAGGGTTAATTTTGATTTGGGCTTGTATTCCTTGTACCGAGTTGTTTTGGGCCTGATTGTATGATTTCCGAAAAACATCTTGGGCTTGTCAATCTTTTAGGGTTAATTTTCGGCTTTGTCTTGAATCTTAATTGTGTTGCATATTTTTGGGTTCGTTTTTGAGATATCATTTGTGCTTGAGGTTTTGAGTTTACGTTTGTTAGAATTCTGATTGTTTGTGCGTAATTTGATTTGTGTGATAATTTGGATTAAATTTTTGAGTCCGTGTCAAAAATTTCTTGCGTTCGTTGTGATAAATAGAGAAAATGGGATCAAACGAGGAAATAATTCAATTACTTCAAAAGACACAAACGATTTTCAAACAAACACAACGTGACAAAGAGGAAAAATATCTTAATGATATTATTCAGTTACAAGATAAAATCAAAGATCTTGAAAACGTTGTTTGTAAAATGGGCAGATCAACTGACACACTTCGGTTGCTTACAAATGAACAAAAAGCTTTTCGGGATAACTTACATAAGTCGGGTGTGGGATATAACGGTTCTTGTGTTCTTTCACAAGCTTATGCTAAAATTCCTAAGTTGTATCGTGCTTATGAACTTTGTGATAAAAATGAACAACTGCATGTGTTTGATTCTGAGGAAACTCTTGAGGATGCTGAAAAGAGTCAATTAAAAATGAATGAGTTTCAAAAAGATGAAAAAATTCAAGAGTTAAAGATTCAACCAATCGATTACGAAAAGTTGAACAAACTTTATAAAGAGTTTGTTCCTCAAAAACAGCTTTCTGAGCCTTCTGTTAAGCAAACATGTTCTTCACCTTATTCTATTCCCTTTGTTAAGATTCTGGAAACAAAAACCATGCCGAGTGAGTTACCTTTGATCAACGAATTATTCAATATAAAAGTTGGATTTGAAAAGTTGTTTCTGTTAATAAAACAGAACAGTAAAAGGGCAAGCATTTTTTACACATCACCGGCAGAGATTGAACGTATTGAGTTTTGTCAAAAACAAGTTAAACCAATTCTTAATGAATTACAGGTTTACTTTGATGACTTTCAGAATCTATTTCAAAGGGATATAAAAGAAATGAAAGATGCGTTTGAGCAAAATGATGTCTATCTTGATGAAATTGAGAATCAAAATGATTTGTTGAAAGATCAACTTTTGGAAGCATCCTTAACTGAAGATATCAAGAATCTTGTCATAACTTCTTGTGTGGAAATAAGGAATAAGGATTTACATGATGAAATTGAAAGAATTTCAAAAGAGTCAAAAGATGTTTCAAATGAGAGTAAAACAGTTGATACGGCTTGTAATGATGCATTTGAAGTCAAACAGGAATTGTCAAAAAGAATTGTTGAATTGGAAAAAGATTTGTCAAAATCTGAGGCAAAGGGTATTGCTTTTGAAATCGCACTTCAACACAAGTCACGAGAAAATAATTCTTTGAAAACTGTGCAAAAAGAAAATGAGAATTTTATGGCATCGTTACAACTCGAGAATGCTCATTTGAAACAGACTTATAAAGATTTGTTTGAGTCGGTTCAAAGGTCAAAAGTTGAGATTAAACAATGTGATGAAGTCAAAGTTAAGGACGATTTTGATGAGATTGAAACCAAAAACATTGAGTTGGAATATCGAGTGGCGTCATTAATTAAGGAGAATGAACACTTGAAGTTGACTTACAAAAACTTGTTTGATTCAATCAAAAAGTCACGGGCTCAAACAAAAACTTCAAATGTAACACAAGACGAGGCAGAAAATCTGAAGTCTCAATTGTTTGAATTTGCTGAAACTAAGTTCAAAAACATTCTCGGAAAGATTAAATTTTTCAAAAAGAAGCAGTTGGATATTTCTGATCTTAACAAGGGATCGGGGGAGAATGTTTGTGATAATGCCAAATGTGAGTTTCAAACAAAGTTTGTTTCACAAAATCCTTGTGCCACCCCGGTGAAACTGACGCCCTTGACGTGAGTCGAGGTTCCCGAACAGTTGGCGTATCATAATTATACGGTGAAACATCTAAAATAGTTAATAGTGACATGAAGCGCGAGTAACCGTTCATTTTGGATATCCTCAAGTTCGGTGACCTGCCTAGTATGGTTGGGTTTCGTTACCCGTCTTGTGATGGATGATGGATATAATTTAAATCTTCCGACCACCTCATGAAAACCCCTATAGTTACTAAGTACCCCAGCAGATAAAATGTTGATAAACTCCCAATTTCAAATCATTGTATTCTCCCAAAGTTTTGATGTGCAAAAGAGTTTCACAAACCGTCACTACACAGTATTTGCTAAAAATGAAAAAAATCAGCTTTTAAAACGAAATGCATATTTGGAATCAAAAATGGCATCTCAAGATATTTGTTCTAGTCAAAAAGAATAACCTGAGTGAGGACTTCATATGATGCTTTAAAAAGTGAAGTTTGATTCCACTAAACGGCAAATAAGGACATCAATGTTCAAAATCTTCAAAACCTAAAGTCAGATGTTTCGGAAAAGGTCACACGGATGAATCTCAAAACCGTTTTCACGAAGGGTTTTCTTAGTTTACAACCTATTCTTTACAAAAAATAGGAAGTTTTCTAAGAAATCTCAAAGTTTTGAAACAGATTTCTCCCCCTAAGGGTTATAAGAAGACTTAAAATGAAACATAATCAATATTATGAAACATCACACTCATGTTTTACACCGTAAAACAAGTGTGGAGCCAGTTAAGGATCTCAAACTTTGAAGCATCTTCTCTCAAAGAGTTTTAAGAACTAGTACTTTCAAAGGAAAGATCACAATTTTGTTACTCCCACTCTCGTTTTACACCGGTAAAAACAAGTGTGGAGGCCAAAGCAAAAGTCATTCAAAATCTTTCAAATATTCAAATCAGAATCCGTCGATGCATAACAGAGAATGACTTTGCTATCAACCATCAACAAAAAGGAAGAGTTTCAAACAAACAAATTTTCAGGATGTTTCATCAAATGACATTAACAAATGAAATTTTCCTTCGCAACAAGATTTAATAACTCGTTTAAACACCGAGTTTCAAAATCAATGGAATATCAAAGAGGAATTTAAATTCCTCTGTTGATTCACGAGAACTATTTTCAATGAAACACGTTTCAAAGCCTCGTTGGAACTCAACATCTTACATCGTCTAGAAACAACTAACAATTGTTTTTTAAAATTGGTAAACCGTTAGCACCATGCTTAAATGGGTTCCAAAAGTTGTTGTCTAAATTCGTTGTCAATGGTTTGGAATCAAATGTCAGATTTCAACCCGGTTTTCAAATAAAAGAAAAGTGTACGTTTCAGTGCGCTTTATCTTTAAAAGAAGAGAAATCTTCTTTGTCTCGAGCAATTTTTTATCAACATCTTTTCAAAAAATGTGCTCGGGACATACGACTTCTAAGTAAATGTCAGCTTAGAACTCGTTCCTCAAATAAAGGAAAGTGTACATTTTTGTACATTTATCCTCACAACGGGAAGCTTACAACTTCTCGGACTTGATCTATTTCATTCAAGATATTCCAAATCTTGAGCTCAAGTAAAATGATATTCAAATGTTTGAACACAAATTTTCAAGAGTTATTCAAAAGGATTTTTCAAAATCTTTCAACTTGTGTTCAACTCTCCCTTCCTCGTTCAATCATTTGATATATTTTGAGGGGGAGTATAAAGGAAAAAGTTTTGAACAAATGAATAATAATTGATTCAAAAGGAGTTGTTGTCAAGTGTGTTTATATCGATAAGCGTGCAAATGGTGAAGATTGTGTCCGGTTACGACCGTTTCTTAAAATTAACAGGATGAGGAGTGAGCAATCTACTGACCATATGTTTTAGATATTGACATACTTTGATGCAACTAGGTTTTCAAATTTGTTTAAGAACATTCAGAAAGGTTCCAAATCATAATCATGCCATATCCGTTTTCTCCCATGTGTTTTCAAAATCTCATATAGCTATTTTAATCCATTGATATCAAAAATAACATATGATATGCTATTTTTTAGGGGGAGAAAATTGGATTAAAATGTGATCAAGTAAGCTAAATGCTTAAGTATGTGGAATAACAAAGTGATCTAAAAGACTCAAAGTGCAATCAACTCTTTCCTCCATGTGCAAAATAATTTTGAATATCGATGCACATGTGTAGGGGGAGTATTTCTCAAAAGTGAAAGTTTCAAAGTGTTAAATGTTTTTACTTATATCAAACACTTTGATTGATTTTCAAAAGGTTTTATGGTTCTGATCTTAATACCCAACAACCAACTACCTCACGATGATCAAAGAAGTAATAAGGTGGTAAGGTTAGGTATTATCCCATGATCCAACCAGAACCGGAGGGATCTACCCATGAACATTCCATAGATAAAATAGAAGTCCTTAGGTATGATGGAGTTGAATGTGATTGGGAATAATGTCAACTAAGGCATGAGCTATCATCGGAACAATCACAACATGATGATAGTAATGACGTCTTGGTGGACATTGAAGGGGTTGAAGAATGAAAAAGAAATATATGGATAAAGGGTGAAAAGAAAGAAGTCCTCCACAAACTTTAGGCAGAAACCGGGTCAATACATAATCTATCGAATATCACAAAGATGATATTTGGTATTGAAGAAAGACATCATGGACCCAGTGATGGAATCCACAACCCTTCCCAGCCACTCAAGATTCTCTCAAAAGAATTCTTGTTTCATTGTCACGGAGATTAAATGCATAATCTATTGACATCTCACTCCGAGATTGTTGATATTGAAAAGGTGGCAGTTTGCTCCAGGCCTCCGATCACAAAAACCAAAATGCACTTATTGAGTCTAGAGCCAAATGAAATAATATCATCAAATCTCACATAGGACACAAAAGTACATTTGTATTAAACATCAAAGATACAAAAAGTACAAGAGTCGCTTATATGTCTATGTGATATTGCATGTCTTAGTGACATTGCCAGAACATTCAAGAGTGATACTTAAATTAAGTATTTCACAATGAATGAATGGAAATCCTACCAGTGCTAACATCAAAGCCAACGTTGAACGTATGTCACTAATTTGAAAATGATTGTTTAATGATTCAATTAGTGTTAACTAGTAATCTAAGTGATCTAGTAGTTATCGTGTTTTCCAAATTTTTTTGGAAAACACAAAAAACATTCTTTGATTCATTCAAAGAAGTGTGGATTACATGTTTACTAATGATGTCACAATATTGAAAAGGGAGAATGTTGAATTGGAGTAGAAGTGACTCTCATGCTTAGATTGTACCCCTCACATGACTTCACTATGGAATATTCAGGTGCAACAAGGTTATGATTATGTTTGATGGTCATCAAATGCAATCAGGGGGAAGAAAAGTGTTCTAGCTGAATATTTTGATAGAGCGCAATAATTAGGGGGAAGTAATGTGAAGTATGTGTATACGAATGGTTGTTTATTTGGGGGGACGCAATTGGGGGGAAGAACATCAACAACATCTCTACCTTTCAGAGGCACGAACACCGTCATATTCATACCTTCATTTCTCATACTCAAAGTTCAAAGATACACTTCCGCAACTCTGATAAATCAAAGAACTTCCTCAAATCATCAAGTTGTTGATCAAGACAAAAGTTCTACATGAGGAAGATTGTATGCTATCAAGAAAGTATGAGAATGTTGGTTAGAAGCTTCCAAAGATAAATCAAGATGGATGAACGGTAAAGAATGATGATATGTAAAGATCTCAAAGGCTAAGACAAAAAGGAAAATAGCAAGATCAAGGTCAAGATCACTAGAGCATGATTGGAACAAGACCTCTATTACACAACAAGACTCAAGACAATCAAGCATTCAAGTTCAAAGATCAAAGTAACAAGAGAGATCTCAATGATCATCCTTTAGGGAGGGATTGTTACGAATAAGAAAATGATGATCATTAATGCAATCAAAGAGAGATCTCAATGATCGTCCCTTGGGGGAAGATTGTTAGGATTAATAAAAGTGACGATCTTATTGAGATAAATGTCTTGTAATAAATAATGAAATATTATTGTGTAATAGGTTAGGTAGATGGTAAATAGTCAAAGACTATAAGTCAAAGGGGCTAAATTGTAAATGTCTAGAAGACAAGGGCTTCATGGTCATTATTGTAAATGGGTATAAATACCCTTCCACCTCCTCATTTGTGAGGTGTGTCAGGTGGTCTCTAGTTTTCTAATCTCATTTTATCTTTTCTCTAATCCTCCTCCTCCCTCTTTCTCTCTCTACTTTCTCTCTCTAAACTAAAAACTATATTGCTTATTTGAACCTGATTTTCAGACCTAGCACTAATTTCGAAATGTTTGTTTTTCTAGCGTGTACCAAAACACGCCTTGGCCAATAAAACGGCCTACAATAGAACCACTGGTGGATGTAGTTCAGCTGAGTTTCGAGTTTATTTGCCAATGGTTTTACAGACGTCACCGAAAAGACCAAGTGTGTTCCTTCCTTCTAGTTAAACTTCTTGTATTTTTATTTATTTATTTTTATTTATTTATGTTTGTTCAGGGACAACCACAACAACAACTACCACTACCTGTTAGTGCTCCAATTGTGGTACTATATTTTATGCTATTTTGGTTTCTGTATTTTTATCCTATGATTAACTTGTCTAGTACTAGTAGATTGTTTTCGACAACGATTGCGTTTTTTTTTACTCCTCAACACGAATACTGATTTACTAGTCATTTTGTTTGTTTTCGACAACCTTATATCAGTGTGTTTCGCAAACAAAAACAGATTTTCTGTGCTTTTTTACTCCTCAAAACGCGAAAATGAAAACTGATTTACTAGTCATTTTGTGTTTTCGACAACCTTAGGGGATTGCGTTATCTGACTCCAAACGCAATGTTGCTATTCATTTATGTTTGTGTTTTTTCAGGGAATACCACAACCACAACAACAACTACCACCTGTAATTGCTCCAATAGCGGTATATTATCTGACTTTTTATGTTATTTTGGTTTGTATATTTGTACATTGCACTTGTAGTACTATCCTATGCGCCCGATTAACCTGTAGTACTAGTAGTAGATTGTGTCCGACAACCTACCTGAAGGGGATTGCGTTTTTTTACTCCTCAAAACGCGAAAATGAAAATTGATTTGCTACTCATTTTGTTTGTTTTGGACAACCTTGTGTTTCGCAAACAAAAGGGGGAAAACTGATTTTCTGCGTCGTTTTTTTACTCCTCAAAACGCCCCAACACGAAAACTGATTTACTAGTCATTTTGTTTGTTTTGTACAACCGTGTGTTTCGCAAACAAAAGGGGGAAAGCTGATTTTCTGCGTTTGTTTTTTACTCCTCAAAACACCAACACGCAAACTGATTTTCTGCAACTAGTATGTACAATGTCATGTAATAATAGTTTCAACTTTTTGGATTTAATCTAAAAAGAGAAGCAAACGACTAGTTTCAATAGGAGAAATTAGAGATTGTCCCTCAAGATCACTGAAGGCGACCAGACATGTATTATTACCAATGTCTCTAATATATAGTAAGCTCTAATGTGTTTAGGTATAAACAAATTAGACCTTACATGTTTCAACTTTCAATGTCAAAAAAAGTTTAACAGTTTCTGCCTTTGAATTGTTCTTATTTCTCGTTTGAGCAGAAACCATCTTCTTTACTTCATACTCTA
>BQNB010167235.1:0-10056 GCA_026074375.1 Tanacetum coccineum
TCTGCAAAACCAATTGCCAAACACACCGTTTCTGCAAAATCCCTTCTTCCTACTACTGTGTGACGAACACACACACTCAAAAACCATAAAATCTAATTCCCAAACTCAAAATTCATCCAATTTCGCAAAGGGCAATCACCTACAACTCGATTAACAACACCTATTGTAAGATTTCTTATATTTTTTCTTTTTAATTTCGTCCAATTTTACTCTAAATCAAAATTTGGTGTTCTTCATAGTTTTTCATATTTTTTATTTTTTCGATTAGGTCTAGGAAATCCATAACTACAATGATTCCCGTAGTCATAGGAGTTCAAAACATTAGAATTAAGTCACAATTTATTTTTATTTTTTTTGAAAATTATAAATATATACATGGTCTTCAATTTTTTTTAGAATTTCAAAACAAAAGTGTATACATTGTTGATTCATGCCAAAAACATGTTAAAATGTCTATACATTATTCATCCAAACATACATTCCTAGATGTACATTTTTCGAATTAATGAATAAAGTTTTATAAAAATAAAGGAATGCTTGGTTCGTTTCTTAGGATCAATTTTTAGAGTCGAAATGACCATCACTATAGTTTTGTCACTTGTATAATCACATAACTAGCTTGTATAAGTCATCAAGATATGTATATATATATTGATACATTTTATAAATGGTATAAATTAAAGGGGCGCTTGGTTTAACATTTTAAAACATAGTATTGAGTCAAAACAAACACTATTTAACTCTTGTCAAGTCAAAAATAATAAACTTACTCTTGTTAACAAAATATACACTTAACGTATAGTTTTCGACAAGCTTAGACAAATTTTGTATTAATAAGGGAGTGTTTGGGTTATTGTCTTGATGTTGAAATATATAACTAATATATACTCTTCGACATCCTAGATTAAGTCAAAAATAAATTAAGGAACATATGGATCACTTCTTAGGTTTTTTACTTTTAGAGTCGAAGTAATTCTTGTTCCACATTTGTCATTTTTCAAAACTTAATTTTTATTTATTATTTTTTTTCACTCTATTTTGTTGATATATTGTTTAGGTGATAATCATGCCTCGAGAAACCATTGGTGACACATCTCTTACCCGTTATTACATCCCCAAATTTCCCAAACACCCGGTATCTCTCCTTCTATTGCTCACTTATACAAACCAATCAAAAATCGATGTATTCATGAGGGTAGAGTTGTTGATCAACTTTACTACACCTATGATCATATTGATCGTTGCTTTTCTAACATTCGTCTCAATTGTCTCTACGAAATTAATGAGCCAATTGTCTCTCGTTTTGTTTTGGATTTTTATAGTCAAGTCACCATTCAAAGAGATGACTTCAGAGTCATTCTTATCTCCTTCATGATTCAAAACGAATTCATCACTCTCCCTCTCTAACAATTCGGTCAAATTCTTAGAATTCCATTCGATGGCCAAGCCGTCTTCAGAAATGAATGGGATCTTGGTGCTCTTGCATACTCTCAAGAGACCGAAGGACCATATCACACCGATCTTCCTACTCCTGAAGAAACTTACTACTCCCACAACATTCGTCGCCTTCTTGAATTGGAACGTGTCCGTTGTCAGACCATGAACCAATAAAATTCAAATGGTCCGCCCTTAATATCCAAATCAAATTCACAACCAAAGAACTAAGACCCCGAAATTAACAATGGAAGAACTCATTCGAGAGAAATGTATTCGAACTATAGGCATCGTGACCGCTCCCCGTGTCTTGCTCTAACAAGTATATATTGTTTTCTTGCCGAAGAACAATACAATCTTGCTTATTTCTTTGTCAAAAGAATCGAATGTGCTAGAGCTACTCCAACCGCAAATCTTCCATATGGCATGTTTTTAACTCGTCTTTATCGACACGTCATGGAAACGTATCCTCATCTTGACAATGGCATCTATGACATTGTTAATCGAGTCATGCGTCCTCTTGCCCTAAAACAAACTCGACGACCTTGAAGTGATCGTGGCAAGGCACGTCATTCCGTCTCCTCTTCATCCTCTCATCATCAAGGCACGTCATCTCATCAACACGATGATGATGATGATGATGATGTCGAAACTTCTCGAGCAAGTACTCCATCTCCTACCACCTATCTTAACTCTCTTGGTTCACTCAACTACCAAAATTACCAAATACCTTCCTCTTCCGAACAAACTGATGAAACTCTCTTTACACGACAAACCACCTTGCTCAACCAAACGCAACAAATGCACGAGGAGATGCGTGGAGGATTCAAATCATTTGGAAAGGCACTAAAAGGAGTGTTTAGCAAGAAGAAGAAGTGAAGACTTAGGAGAGAAACTAGCTAGATAGCTAAATGGTTAAGAGACAATTTTTAACTTGATTATGTGTATGTTCTAAACCAACTTGTATGGTGATTATCCCGATTTAATTCGGAAAGACTTAGATTATAATTTATCATAGATACTTATTTGCTATGATACTAAACCTTAGGATTGAAATTTTTTAATCATCTAATTATGCTACTTATCTTTTCATGATTTTAATGTTTATTACATGTTATCTGATTAAATGTGCTTTCATAAAACACTCAATAGTGGCTTGCTGCAAATAAACACCAAAACATAAATACTCTTAACAAAAAAAAATTCTGGAAATCAACCACTAAAAACAAATATCCAGAATGGAGTGTGGGTGTGTGTAGGTGACGACAAGGTAACAAGCCCCAAGGGGGACCAATTTCATCTACCAATCAAACTTGGTGAGTACATGTCCTTGTTCCTATTTTGTTGGAACCTTGTCTTCAATTTCAAATTTCAAAAATGGGAATCCTAGACATGTATAGTCTTGTGAATTCGGTTTGGGATGGAGCCAAGGGGGGCGGGGGACTCAATGCGGTCTCACCATCCAAGAGTTAGTGCTTCATGTTTGATTTAATTTCCATAGCTTCATGTATGCATTAATTTATCAACTAAGGCACGTATCATGCAACTAACAAAAACGAGTAACGACATCATGGAAAATTATGAAATTTTAAATATTAATTTAAAATGTAAAAACGCGTCTACTGACGAAAGAATACAATGATTGGATGCAGATCACTTCCAGCGATGATTCTGAGTAAATAACAGAACAACTTCCCGGTTAAACGTAAAAATGTAACGAAACTTTAAAAATATCAAATTATCTACCGAAACGGCTAAATAATAAATCGAAAATTTAACGAGTTGTGACAAATGTTTTTACTTAGACAAATAACTGTTTTCCAAAAACAAAATGCATTATACAAAGAAGTTTATTCATGGCACATACATACACTATTTGTTTGCATTAGTTGGATAGACTAGAATGCAGATACATGATATAAAAAAACGTGTATATATTAATTACGTAAATATTACATCATGGGTCTTATATATGATACTTTAGATATACTCTTTTTTGGGTTTGTATAGCATCTAAATTTAGTCATGTCATTCAGAAAATCCATTGTGTCATACACTTCTATTTCTTCGGACTCCGACCCATCAGCATGGGGCATTCCACTTATGGATGCCGGCGAGTTTCTGAGATGGACTCGTATATAGAGGTTGCCGAACAAGGGCAGGCAGCACCACCATCACCTTCTTATGTGCCTGACCATATGGAGTTAGATCATCATGTACCGGTGTACATTCAGAGCCTGTGTACCCGGAGTACCTGGTTCCATCTGATGATGATATCCCTGTTGAGGATCTGGAGGAGGAACCCGATTGACCTATGTTGCCGTTGTTTGATGATCGATGAGAGGATTTCGTCAAGGATAAGGATTATGAGAGGAATAGCACCTAGCACCTGCTTGACTCTACATTTATTGCATCTTCTCCAGCTATTTGATCATGTCCCCTATACATCCGTTGATGAGACAGAGACATTTAAGACGTGAGTTTGCGGCATACACCACCACCCCTTCATAACCATACTACTTCTAGGATTCTTTCCTATCCTAACACCTATTAGCCGTTTCCTTCCTGAGATAGAGGTTGCTAGGCTTCTGCCCTACCTACTATACCACCATCTCCCCGTTTCACTTCATATTATCACATCACCCACTTTCCCCCAATACCATCACCACCCACCCAGCCAGAGCCCTACAATATGCTCAGCACCGCCTAGGTTGTAGAGAGCCATGATGAGAGTCCATCACTACTTACACCATCACCACCACTACCATTACCTCACCATCTATTAGCCGCAGAGCTGACATTCCTCGAGTTGTCCTACCCGCCTTAGAAAGAGCTACTACTTTATGGCTCCCACACCTAGTTTGAGGTTGGGGAGAGTTTTGCTGCTTGCTCGCTAGACAATCAGGATCTACTGTAGGCCCGTAAGGTCGATTATTAGTTTTGTGGATACTGTGATGGCCGATAACTAAGTTTTTGGAGAGGAGTACTAGACTGCTATACGAGGTGGTAAACTTGAGGTTTAGTTATCGAGCTTAATGTTTCAAAGGGATATAGGAGAGCGAGGAGTTCTATACACAACATCAGGATGCATAGAGGGATCATGATGCTCTATGTGATGAGGTAGATACATTGAGGAGGTATCTTTCCTCCTTGTGTACTACTCATGAGCAGGAGAGAGTTAGGGCCCATCAGGCTTTAGATAGGTCTGAGGCCCATAACAAGGCTTTAGAGGCACGGATTGCAGTTTTAGAGACTCAGGCGTATCGCCACGAGTGGCAACATCAGGACGCCGATGATCATGCGACTAGATCCATCATGCGTATCTAGGCACTGGAGGCTGGAGTAGGGCTGTAATTAAGTCAAACTTTTATCAAGCAACTCGAGCTTGACTCGATCAAGCCAAGATTTTATCATGGTCAAGCCCAAGCTCAAGCCTAAAAATTAGCTCAAAACCTATAACAAGCCAGGCTCAAGCTTTTGATATCTCGGCTTAAGCTCTTATCAAGCTTTAATGTATAATAAGTTTATATAAGTAATTAAGGGGAATTTTGAGTATTACTTAAAATTATAAGGAACTATTTCATAATAAATGAATAATGTATTTCTATAATACCTTTAACCCTGTTAATCTAACAATTTATATTTAGTGCTATGTATCTCCATAAATAGTTTTATTATTTTAGAACATTAACAAAACTAATCAAAAACTAATTATACTTTGCTATAACATTTTTTGTTGAAATACTTTGTACGTTTAAACATTAATTATACTTTAGGCCTTTTGTTCATTCTAATGTTGGATTTTGATAATAATGTTATTGTTTAGTTTTTATCAATGTTTAATGGAATCTAACCTTGGTTTTCCACTTATGTTTTTGTTTGTTTTACTTTATCCATAGTTTATTGATGAGTTTGAGCATTAGCTAATTAATACATTAATTTTTTACTCTTCAAGCTTTTCAAGCCAAGCTCAAGCTTTAATCAATCCTACTCAAGCCAAGCTCAAGCCTATATGATTAAAGCTTGATGAGCTATTAAGCCAAGCTCAAGCTTACTATTTTTTTTTCAAGCCAAGCTCGAGCTTGACAAGGGCTTGAGCCTTGGCTGAAAAAAAATAGTAGGCTTGATCTTGGTTTGATAGCTCGTCAAGCTTTATCCATCTAGGCTTGAGCTTGGCTCGAGTAGGATTTGATTAAAGCTTGAGCTTGGCTTGAAAAGCTTGAATGTGTACAAAATTAATGTATTTAATAGCCAAACGCCCAAACTCATCAATAAACATATGCATAAAGTAAAACAAACAAAAACCATAAGTGAAAACCAAGGTAGATTCATTAAACATTGATAAAACTAACAATAACATTCTTATCAAAGTCCAACATTAGAATGAAACAAAAGCCAAAGTACTAATTAATGTTTAAACGTACAAAGTATTTCAACAAAAATGTTATTAGCCAAAGTACTAATTAGTTTTTGATTAGTTTTGGCTAATGTTCTAAAAAATAAAAACTATTTATGGAGAATACCTAGTCACTAAAAAATAAATTGTTGAGATTAACCAGGGTAAAAGTCCATTATAAAATACATTATATCAAGTTATTTATGAAAAGATCCTTATAATTAAGTTAATACCGCAAATTACCCCTTAATTATTATATTGAATATATTATAAATATAAAGCTTGATAAGAGCTCAAGCGAGCTATCAAAAGCATTACTTGGCATTGTAAAGTTTCGAGCTAAATTTTTAGGGCTTAATTGTCCTTGAGCTTGATAAAAGCTTTGGCTTAATCGAGTCAAGCTCGAGTTGCTTGATTAAAAGTTTGACTTGATTACAGCCCTACTCCAGCCCCAGTTGCCTATATACCATGATGATCTAGTCGCATGATCATCGGCGTCCTGATGTTGCCACTCGTGGCGATACGCCTGAGTCTCTAAAACTGCAATCCGTGCCTCCAAAGCCTTTATGGGCCTCAGACCTATCTAAAGCCTGACGGGCCCTAACTCTCTCCTGCTCAAGAGTAGTACACAGGGAGGAAAGGTACCTCCTCAATGTATCCACCTCATCACGTAGAGCAGCACGATCCCCCTGTGCATCCTGATGTCATGTATAGAACTCCTCGCTCTCCTATCTATGAACATAAGCCTGATAACTAACCCTCAAGTTGACCACCTCTATAGCAGCCATAGTCATCCTCTCAAAAGCTTAGATATTGGCATCCACAGTATCCACAAAACTATAATCGACCTTACGGGCTACAGTAGATCCTGATTGTCTAGCAGCAGCATCCCCCCAACCCCACCCAAAAAACTCTCCCCAAGCCTCAAAACCAAGGTGTGGGAGCCATAAGAAGTACCTCTTCTAAGGCGGTAGGTCTACCGTCGATAATGTCAGCTCTGCGGCTAATAGATTGTGCAGTAATGGTAGTTGGGTGATGTAATTAGTGATGCGACTATCCTCATGGTCTGCTCTACAACCTAGCGGTGCCTTAGCATATTAGGGCTGGAGTGTGGTGATGGTATCTGGGAAGTGGGATAATACTGAATGAAGTGAGATGTGGTATAGTAGGTAAGCAAGAAGCCTAGCAACCTCTATCTCAGAAGGAAACGGTATAGGTGTCTAGGATCGGATAGACATCCTAGAAGTAGTATGGTATGCAGGTGGTGGTGGTGTAGCCGCAAACTCATCGGTCTCAAACGGCTCTATCTCGTAAGCAGAGGGGACATGATCAATTGCTGGAGAAGCAATAACAGTAGAGTCGGTAGGAGCTAGGTGCTCTTCCTCCTCATCATCGTCATCCTCGAAGGACTCCTCCTCCTCATCGTCATCAACATCAGCAACATAGTCAATCGGGTCCTCCTCTTGATCCTCAACAAGGATATCATCATCAGATGGAACCAGGTACTTCGGGTACACATGCTCTGGAATATACACCGATACATGATGATCTAACTCCATATGGTCAGGCACATAAGCAGGTGATGGTGGTGCTGCCTGCCCTTGTTGGGCAACCTCCTTATACGGGTCCATCTTAGAAACTCGCCGGCATCCATAAGTGGAATGCCCCATGCTGATAGGTCGGAGTCCGAAGAAATAGAAGTGTATGACACAATGGAATGCTCTGAGTCTGACATGACTAAATCTGTAACAACCCAAAAGAGTATATATAAATATACATATATAAGACCATTGCATGTAATATACGTAATATAATATAAACACGTATATTAATCATGTAAGCATCTAGTCTAACCAACTAATGCAAATAAATAGTGTATGTATGTCCCGTGAAAAACTTTTGTATAATGCAATGTTTGAAAACGGTTATAGTCTAAGTAAAAAACATTTGTCACAACCCGTAAATTTTCGATCAATAATTTAGCCGTTTTCGGTCGATAATTTGAATTTTTAAAGTTTCGTTACATTTTTACGTTTAACCGGGAAGTTGTTCTGTTATTTACTAAGAATCATCGCTGGAAGTGATTCATGCATCCAATCATTGTATTCTTTCGTCCGTAGATGCGTTTTTACGTTTTAAGTTAATATTTAAAATTTCATAATTTTCCATGATGTCGTTACTCGTTTTTGTTAGTTGCATGATACGTGCCTTACTTGATAAATTTATGCATACATGAAGCTATGGAAATTAAATCAAACATGAAGCACTAACTCTTGGATGGTGGAGACCACATTGGTCCCCCCCTTGGCTCATCCCAACCGAATACACACACATACATGTCTAGGATTCCCATTTTTGAAATTTGATATTGAAGACAAGGTTCCAACAAAATAGGAACAAGGACATGTACTCACCAAGTTTGATTGGTAGATGAAATTGGTCCCCCTTGGGGCTTGTCACCTTGTCGTCACCTACACACACCCACACACACTCTTGCTATTTGTTTTTAGTGGTTTATTTCTCAGAATTTTTTTTTGTAAGAGTATTTCTGTTTTGGTGGTTTATTTGCAACAAGCCCTATTGAGTTTTATGAGCACATTTAATCAAATAACATGTAATAAACACATAAAATCATGAAACTAAAGTAGCATAATTAGTTGATTAAACATAACAACCAAAGGTTTAAGTCATCATAGCAAACAAGCATCTAAAGATAACCAACACCCAAGTCTTTCTGAATAGATCGGATAATCATCACACAAGTTGTTTAGAACAAACACATAATCAAGTTAAAAATTGTCTTAAACTACATTTAGCTATCTAGCTAATTTCTCTCCTATGTCTTCACTTCTTATTCTTGCTAAACACTCCTTTTAGTGCCTTTACAAATGACTTGAACCCTCCGCGCATCTCCTCATGCATTTGTTGCGTTTGGTTGAGCAAGGTGGTTTGTCGTGCAAAGAGATTTTCATCGGTTTGTTCAGAGGAGGAAGCCATTTTGTATTTTTGGTAGTCGAGTGGATGAAGAGAGTTAAGATATGTGGTAGTAGATGGAGTACTTGCTCGAGAAGTTTCGACATCATCATCATCATCGTGTTAATGAGATGACGTGCCTTGATGATGTGAGGATGAAGAGGAGACGGAATGACGTGCCTTGCCACGATCACTTCGAGGTCGTCGAGTTTGTCTTAGGGCAAGAGGACGCATGACTCGATCAACAGTGTCATCGATGCCATTGTCAAGATGAGGATACGTTTCCATGACGTGTCGATAAAGACGAGTTAAAAACATGCCATATGGAAGATTTGCGGTTGGAGTAGCTCTAGCACATTCGATTCTTTTGACGAAGAAATAAGCAAGATTGTATTGTTCTTCGGCAACAACACAATACAACATATGAGCAAGACAAGCGGGGAGACGGTCCCGATGTCCTCCTAGTCCGAACACATTCTCTCGAATGAGTTCTTCCCATTGCTTCATGTCGGGGCTTAGTTCTTTGGTGAGGATTTGATTTGGATTGAGAGTGACGGTTTGACTTTTAATGGTACGGTCTACCACGACACGTTCCAATTCGAGAAGTCGACGAATGTCGTCGGGAGTAGGAAGATCGGTGCAATATGGTCCCTCAGTTTCTCGAGAATATTCAAGAGATGCAAGGTCCCACTCGTTTGTGAAAACGGCTTGACCATTGTATGGAATTTTGAGGATTTGACCGAATTGAGCGAGAGTAAGAGTTATGAATTCATGTTGAATCATAAAAGAGATGACAAGATCGCCATAGTCATCGGTTTGTACCGTGACTTGACTATAGAAGTCTAGAATAAATCTCAGAACAATCGGTTCATTGATTTGAAAGAGATAATTGAAGCGAATGTTCATAAAGAGACGCTCGATGTTGTTGGATTTGTAGTAGGCTTGATCAACAACACGACCTTCGTGAATGTTGCGGTTTTCAATAGGTTTGTAGAATTGGGAAATAGTAGGGGAGATGCCGGGAATTTTGGATACTTTTGGGATGTAGGATTTAGTGAGAGATATATCGGTCGTAGTAGCTTTCGGCATTTTGTCACCTAAACAAGTTATCAACAACATAAAATGGTACAAAAGAAAAAATATAATAAAGAAAATAAAATGAAGTTTTGAAAAGTGACAAATGTGGGACAAGGATTACTTCGACTTTAAAAGTAAAAACCTAAGAAGTGATCCATATGTTCCTTAATTTATTT
>BQNB010167237.1:0-10747 GCA_026074375.1 Tanacetum coccineum
ATATAAACATTGGCCTGAAGTATGTTGAAGAGCAATGATTAAACTTATTATCCAAAATACAACAAAATTGTTTTTGAAATAAACAAGTATAGAGATGGTTTACTTGCTTTAAAACAAGCAAAGCTTGATGCTGTGACTTTTCAAATTCAAAATATTGAACTTACTAAGTTAAATCATGCTCTTCAAGAAATGAGCTAGAAACATGACTTTAAAAAGTGACAAATTAAGCAGCATATGCTGATTTGTTTTCTTTTATTTTTAGTGTGAAAATTACAAAGAGCAGCCCTAAATTCAAATTACCAAATGCTGTCTAAATCCTAAAATAAGTATTAACAGATTGAGATTAGGTCTCAATAACAAATTTTAAAACTTAAAACTAACTTAAACTATTCTTTAATAAGCTATGAAAACCTGACTTAAAGACTTTTAACTAGACACTAAGGCTAAATATGACAGATAATGCAGAACTTGGAAATGGCAAAAGCAAAACTTGCACTAATCCATTAATAGACTCAATATAACTGAAATAAGTATTAAACTGATACTAAAAAGGCAATAAAAACAATTTAAGCAAATAGCAATGTTAACAAAGACTTGATACCACAAATTCTTAGAAAAGATAGCTAAAGTCTTAAAAACAAATTGTAAACCTTGAAAACTTATGAAAACAGATTATAAGACCTAAATCTAGCTAAACAAAGTTGGATTAAGAGCCAAAACAAGCTCAAGCAGTGGTAACCATGGTTACCACTGCTTGTGCCAAACACCCTTTTAACTTTATAAAAAACATTTTTAGCTTAAAACATATGGTGACAAGACTTAAACCATAAAAAAAGATTAAACATTAGATGAAATAAGTGCAATGAAGCATTAAAAACACATAATTAAGCACACGAAATAAGTAAATTACGATAAGCAGTTTTGAGGCTAAAACTAACAGATTTAATGTAAAACTTGCACAAATGAAATCTAAGCATTAAGCAAACTAGAATAAGCATTAAACTCCAATTAAAAGCAACTATAAGCAGAATTAAGCAGACCTATAAGCATAAATAAGCAAACAGTTAAAATAAGCTAAAATTGAGAAAAGGAGAATGTACTTTTGTCCCAGCTAAACAGGGACTTATTTTGCTCAAAAGAGCTTAAATCAACAAGCTAGCTTATGGAATAAGCTAAGAATAAGCCCTATAAGCCCTTCCCTCTCTGGCTTATCTTCCTAGTGGCTTATTCTGACCATTTTGAGACTTACTGAATGGAAATCTAATTCAATTCAGTTTTAACCCAAGCTTAAGAGAATCAGCAGTAGCTTATGAGTAAAAAGAGCTTATTGAAGCTTATGAATTACATATAGATTTAATTTCAATCGAAGTGCTTAAGAGTAATAATAGAATTATAACACAATTAAAACTAAAAATGAGATTTTATTAATTAAAGGTTCATTACAAGATTTAGAAAAGCAAAAATTACATTCAAGACATTAATAAGCTAAAATAAGCTAAACTACTACTAAGCTACTCCTACTTCTAGATATATCTCATTTGTGTGATTTCTACCCTATTTATAAGCTGATGAGGAAGCTTCTAGGCCAGAGGGGAGCGTCCTAATCATTTGATCTTAGCCATCAATCATTAACCGCCTCTTGATTTCCAATCTTAGCCCTTGATTTTAAGCCACGTCTCATCCACCAATCATATGGCTCCGGATTGCCAGCATGGCTCTGACATGTCAGACGTCAGGCCTTCTAGAAACAAAAGGGTGAGAACGTATGAAGGGGTGAAAGGATTTAACTCGTGTTTTTGCTCTGTGTGTTAAGGTAAAAGCTTCTAGAAGGTTTTGATGCAGTGAGGGTGATGAGGAGTTATTACCCTGTACAAATTTTACACAGGAATCTAGGCGAGTGAATTGGGGAAGATGTACAGTAAAATGGATAAGGCGGATTTGGTTTATTTTAGTTTTGTTTGACTTTTGGGTTTGACCGGGTATAAGGGTTATGGGTTTATGGTTATAATTTGGGCCGAATGTGAATTGATATGGGTTAAGGATTTGGACTTGTAATGTTTTGGTAGTTAATTTTAGGCTTTTGTATTCTTGGGCTGACCCGGTCCATTAAGGTAGGTCCGGGTTGGTCCATAACAGATGGGTACGCCTCCAGCTTTAGATTTTTGTGCTCTTTCCATTCCCGTGCTTGGATTTGTCTATTTTTTTGTCTTTATTTTTGTCCATTTGTTGATATCTGATACATGCAAGACACAAATTACAAAACATACAAATATAATGGTTTTTATCTGTTTTTGGTCATTTTTGGTCTTTTTAACTCGTTTTATTAGGTAAAAGGTATGTGTAAAATAGCACATACCAAATTCCCCCATACTAAGGTATTGTTGTGTCCTCACGTAATATTATAAATAACACTTTTAGAAAACTAAGATTCTTAATCCCCCTTGATTAATTACCTCGAAAAGTAGCCAAGTATCCATCTTAAGGGATTAAAGAAACATTAGTTCTGAAAAACCCCGTTTTTCCATTTTCAACATTTTTTCTATTTTTTTATGTTTTTTCATAACTTTTCATACTTCAACACTTCATAACATTGTGCTTTCATTATTCTTCGATAATACTTAGGATCATGGAACAAGCAAAATAAAATCATCGTCCCCAACTTTCACTTCTTCATACACATCGTCCCCAACGTTCCTTTATTCCTAATTTTATATCTCAAGATTTTATTTTTGTCATATACCCGAAGGCTCTTTAAGACTTATTTCGATATTTATTAAATCCAAAAATAAAGCGGGACAGTTGAAGATAAAAATTAGCTTCTATCCCTATCCTTGAAAATCGATGAGGTCCACAACGAGGTGACCGAAATTTAGCTTTTATTAGGCTACTTGTCTTAACTTATGTCATATACCCTAAGGCTCTTTAAGACATAAATCAAGTGAGATTTAATTTGCACCATATACCCTAAGGCTCTTTAAGGTACAAATAAATCATTTATTAAACATGATTTAATCATTCATGTCATATACCCTAAGGCTCTTTAAGGCATGAATAATTTAATCACTTACGCCATATAGCCTTAGGCTCTTTTAAGGCATAAGTAATCTCATGATTAACTCTACTTACACCATATACCCTAAGGCTCTTTAAGGTGTAAGTAAAGCAATTATTCATATAGTATGCCAAATTCCGAATCCCGATGTGTACCTATTTTATTGGCATCGTCTTCCAAGTTAGTGGAAAGTTACTAAAAATTAAGTTAAACAGGACAACCTTATTTATTAAACATTATTAATATACAAGTGAAACAAACTAATGGGAGAAAAAATCACAATTAATACTTATAAGCTCTAAAGAAAACCAACTATTCCATGCTTAATTTCATGACTTATACTCGACTCTATTATTTCTCGTTCTTCGCAATTTAAAATCTCTAAGAAAGAGACTTGCGAATGCTTAGCCCAACGAATTAAGATCGGCACTTTAACAAGTCACATAGACTGGCAACAGTCTTAACTCTAATAAATCAAGTTCGGCATAATGGATAAGCCTACATAAGACTGGCAACAAACTCGATTTGAATATGTTAAGGAAAAAGCTAAGGTATAAAACCGGTCGGATCAAAATTTATTTCTTGTTCTCACCTTTATTTGTGTTACAACACTTATTTCATCACTTTATTCCAACATTTATCATGCAAAAAAAATAAATTAAATTTTGCTATTTTTTCATAAATCACATATTTTTGGTGGAAAAACGGGTTACGTGAGAACAACGGTCGCAGGCATAATCAAATCGATAGATTCCCCCCATACTAAAACTACACATTGTCCTCAATGTGAGATTGATACCCCCATACTAATTTCAATGCATAATCTTGATATAAAGGGGTCTTTACGCAAATCTAAAGCCGTTTATTAAGTATGCTAATAGATAAACGTTAGTCGATAAGATTTAGGATATCAGATTCCCAATATAAGCATGCTAAGGATTTGAAGATCGAGTAGACGATGGACAAAACCACGAGCACGAGAGTCTTCATAATCTGGGCAATCCTGGACAAACATCACAAAGCACGAAACACGAGAAAGGAAGAGGCGAGCCTCCTCACATCACACTTATTCATAAATATTATACTAATATACTACTACTAAGAATAAGAATGGGTTGCCACCCGCGAAGCGCTTGTTTTTGTGCGAGTCTCTAGCTTGACTCTCCCGATATCATCGTGATATTAGGGACGAAACACATGGAAGAACAAACTTCCATTCGACATTTAAATGCCACCGGCTCAAGAGAAGAAAAATGAAAAGCAGAGATGCCGGGGTCAAAAATGATATCCTCACTCCCGGAGGAGAAAGGAAAAGGAAATTCAACCAGATAGGTGAAATAAGAAAGAAAGATTCGGATAACATATGTGAAAGAAAGATAATGGCGATCCTCAAAGGATAATATCACATATGTTGGAGAAAAAATTTTCTCTGGAATCCCGGGATCGAAAACTTTGACCATACTTATCAAATTGTTAGGTTCATCCTTTAAGCACTTTTGTTCATGATCGAAAAACACCCCGGGGGAGAGATTAGGGATAGTATTGTTTATAAGCAAACTTTCAAGATAGATAATGTCTCCCTCCGAGTCATGATAACCGTCCTCCAAATTTGTAGAAATGTCGATATCAAGAAAAGCATCGATCTCATCAATAGTTTCAATAACAACTCTGGACAACTCACCCTGATCGGACTCAATCTAAAAATGAAACGAATCATACTCGGGAAGAGAATTTTTAGCATGAGTAGTGGTACTGCCACTCCTCGTCTCTTCCGTATGATTGCTAAAAGTCTCGAATTCAGGTAAAGAATAATCAGACTGAGAGAGAGAAGATGGAGTGGGGTTGTCATTTAACGATTCGATCTTAGCAATAAAAAGATAGATATTTGATAATTTGGCACGAAGAATATCATCCTCCACCTCTTTTATGCTGACGAGCTTAGAATCGGGAGGTGATGCCTCAACATAATCGATGTCCTCAAAAGAATCGTCATTACTCGAAGTATCATCATAAAACATTTGGTCATTGAGACGAATATCTTCTTTTGGATCAAAATCAGCTTCATGAATTCCTGGTGGAATTGGATTGATATGAGCGAGTTCACTGGCGAACTCCTCGAATAGAGAGTCGATCTTAAGAGAATAAACAATCGAAGTATCTCGATTAAGGAAAGATTCCATAAGAGCAGACTCAACATCAAAGTGTTTTTTATCACAAGAAGGCACATCACACGTATTGTCAAAGATACCCTCGGACTCACTTGGGATTGGGACAAGGTCCTCAACACTAGACTTTATTACTTCGTCTGATTCCGTTTCTGGAATAGTGTCAAGATGCTCGTCCCCCATACTTAGAGAGTTATCGGGCTCCTCGGAAGGTAAGTCGGGTGTGATTGCATTAGACGAATTCTCTAAATATTCCTTATATTGAATAGTATACTCATCGTCATCATCATAGATCATAGGAAAATTCCAATATGGAGTAAAACTTTGAGCTGCTTGCTCCTCCTGCTCTTTCTGAACTCCCTGCTCTTCTTGAACGTATTTATTTCTATATGTCCGAACTCTAGCTTTTCTTTCAATTATAATTAAAGCTTCTTGAGTATTCTTAGTCATCAGATTTCCACCAGCTATAGTATTGAGAAAATCTTAATCAGATTGACTTAACCCGCTATAGAAGATGTTTATTTGGTGAAGGAGTGAAAATCCATGATGAGGACATTCCCTTAATAAATCATTGAATCTTTCCCAAGCTTCGGTAAAAGTCTCACCAAAAACTTGTTGAAAATCCGTGATTTCTCTTCTAACAGCTCTCGTTTTAGAATGAGGATAAAATCGATTCAAAATTTTTGAAACTAAATCATCCCAAGAAGTGATCGAATTAGGAGGTTCTTTATCAAGCCACGTTTCGGCTGCACCTTTAAGAGAAAACGGGAATAAGATCAACTTCACCACATCATTAGGCACTTGGTTTAGTCTTAGAGTTCGGGTTATTTGGTAAAATCTCCTGATTCGTGAATGAGGATCCTCTTCTTCAAATCCATAAAAAGGATTGTTACTGACAAAATCAATTAATGTTGGTTTTATTTCAAATTCATCGGCAAAAACGGCAGGAACAACAATAGCATTCTCAATACCTATGATAGGTATTCGGAGTAGCTCTTTCATCGGTCTCAAATGATCGGCCATTTGAACGTCTTCAGCGTTCTCGTCCTCTTCTTGTATATGATCATGAAAAAGATTATCGGACTCGGATTCTTCTTCATGACGAAATTGCAAACTTTTATCAGAATTGGGAAAATGTAACTCGATATGGTTCGAAGAAGATTGCGTGCTCATGCACCAGAAGTAAAACAGAGAAATTTGGTATTTTAAAATTTTTAGTAACTCTTTGTAAATATTTATTATCATTATTTTTATTTTTTTATTTTATATATACTTAAAAGAAAAGGAAAAATAAAATAGAAATGAAATATACTTTTGGATTTTTATAAAGATAGAAAAATAGAAAATATATTTATTTATCATTTTATTTTTTTTGGATTTTTTTTATAAAGAAAATAAAATAAAAATAGTTTAGGTATTTTTAATATTTATAAAAGAAAAGGAAAAATAAAAATAAGAAGAAAAATATTTTTGGATTTTTAAAATAAAAAGAAAATATTCACAATTAAAAACGGTAACTTCACAAGAAAGGGTCTTCAAAAACTAATCTTCAAACGAAACACGATAATCGTAACACACCTCCCTGGCAGCGGCGCCAAAAATTATAATAAAAAGAAAGTATGTTTAATAAAGAGGCAAATACAATTCTAGTATAGTAGTATACGTATTCCCAAAGATTAAAGAAACTTGCTTTTGACCAAAGCAAGTTCAAAAACCTCTCGGGTTGTTTGTCCTCGGCGAAGCGTGAATTGAGAATCGGTTAGGTTCGTGATCGTGTGATTTGAATGGTTTAAAAGATTTTGATTTTGATTTCTAATTCTACTAATGAAAACGAATAAAACATGTTAAAACTAGTAAACAATAAAAGCATTTGAAGCACTTAAAAAATAAAGCACGAAAACGTAAACCGGAATTAATAAAACGCGACATTTAAGCATCTACATCAAATTTAACCCCTACGAACGTAAATTTAATTTAATAAAACCTAAATGGGTAAAAATAATTTTCAGAAAAAGAATTTTATTTTTTTGGTTTTTATTTTATTTAATATGAGTTAAAAACGAATTTAATCAAGAAAATTAATTAAAAATAGTAAACTACTCCTAAAAATTTTAGAAAAATTATGGAAAGTAGATTGTACTAAGTAGAATTTAAGAAAAATACTAACTTAAAAATTCGCTTAATGAATAAGCAATCAATCTCCTAAAAACCCCCCCCGGGTCGTTTGTCCTCGGGACGAAGTGCAATTGGAAAATGAGGTTAAGTCCGTGATCGCGGATTTGAATGGTTTCAAAGATTTATTATGTTGATTTCTAATTATCTAACTAAAATAGAAAACGCATAAAAACATGGATAAAGGGGCGAACAAACAATACGAACAAATAAAGCAGGGTCAAGAATTGGCGGGCGGGAGCGTAAATGAAACAGAAAAGGTTTAAAACGCTCATATAAGCCAAAATTATCAAAATTAAACCCTTAAAACCAATTTTAATTTTTAATAAATCCTAAACAGGCAAAAATAATTTTACCAGAAAAGAATTAAAAGTTTTTTGACTTTTTTAATTTTATAAAATATAATTAAAAACTAATTTAATCTAGAAAATTAATAAAATACTAAACTTATTTAAAAAAAATCTGGAAAAATCATGAAAAGTACTTTAGACTATAAAGAAAACGAAGGTCACGAAGTGCCCAAAAATACGTAATATCCAAAAGAAATCATCGTTAGTAGTAATGTGTCGAGGTAAAAGATGGAATAAACTTATGATGGGTCTCGCTTGGGTTTAACTTTACTTTCGCAAGAGTCACCCGACTCTACGGGTCCAGGCCTGCTGCCAGCATCGGACATGAGATCCGAGTCGGCCTTCTCCTCTGACTCTTCTAACTACCCTTCCTCCTTCGGTTCCTCGAGAGGCTCCTCCTCAAATGGCTCGTCTTCTGATATCGAGAAGTCCATAGGTCTAAATAAAACTCTTAGAAAAGCAAGAAAACAAAATGCCTAGATAGCTAAACACATAGATCCTATTATGCAGCTATATGAAGGACTCCTAGGTTATAGTCTAGGTCAAACCACCTCTTCTCTTTAACCAATGGCTCTAGTCCAATCTGTCACACCCCGCCAAGGTGAAAACATGAGGCATAACAATATATGCATCATCACAACACATTGATGTCAACAATAGAGAATGTCTAAAATGCAATTATATTGAAAATAAAGTGTTATGATGATACCAAACACAAGAGGGGTCTTGTATTGAGGTTAATAGCGCACACAATACATTGACATAGAAAATAAATCCAAACTAATCATCACAACAAATCAAAATATTCGAAGTACAAAAATATGCAATGAAGACTCCAGAATAGAAGACTCCGTCATGCAATTCCTAAAGTCTCTCTATCAACAAATCTTTACATCCTTAACTTCGCTATGCTCACCTGAAAATGATGCTTAAAAAGGTCAACACAACGGTTGGTGAGAGTCATAGGTTTACGACACACAATTCAAACTTTCAATCAATTACTGTGATTAATAAAATAGAACATGGCAGGACAGTTAAGCTAACTATTATGCAGGCTAACATGCATACGTACAAAACAACCATAACTAGGACAGAATGTGTCCCCCGATCCAAGCCACAAAGCATATCTCATAGTAATGGGTAGGAACGTTACCCCCGATCCAAAGCACACAACATTGGGTAGGAATGTTACCCCCGATCCAACAACGCATAATATTTAGCACATAACATATAATAGCTACATAAAAGTCCATACGTGTGACATCCGTCAATTTTGAGGTCAGTAACCGAAAGCAAACGTATCATATTTGACTTTCTTAATTTTTTATGAAGTCACTTTTATGTGGTTACATTTCTCTTAGCAATTAACGCTTGGTTTTGATGCAACTCATATTTCTCGTCTCTATTTATTCGGAGCCTATAAATTCTATTTTCTTTTAATTTTATAGAATTTATTTTATTATTGTTAGTCGATTTAGTAAAAATCGTCGTTTTAAATATTTGCGAGTCAAACTTTGGATATTTATCCGTTTCATCGATCGAGAAATCAACAAATGTCGTATTTTAGCCATGAAAGCTCGTTTAATTTATTTTAATTATTTTTTACTTTTTATTCGCGTTTGGCCGAAACCGCGTTAAAAATCGTGTTGTTATATCAAGTAACGAGCTAGATTAGTTATTGGGCCGATAAAACATGTAATATAAAATAATCAAGCAAAATAGCCCAACCAAGCCCACCCCAAAGGGGGAGGCCGGTTTTACACCAAACACAAAACACGACACATTTTTTTTATTTTATATAAGGAAGTATACTAGTAATGATCTCCTATAAATATTATCCTAAATCTATTTTCTATATCTAAAACACACACTCTAAAAAATTTCAACGACTAAATTTTCTATCTATCTCTCTCTTCTTTCTTCTCTGCCGAGCAAAAACACCACAAAACCACCATGATTGATCTTTGATCCTCCACCAAAACCTCTTATTTACATACCAAATTGCTTACAAAAATAACCTTAATCTTTCCCCACAAAAAGATTCAACATGCAAGCAATTTTTGTAAATCCCTAAAATTTTCAAGATTTATGATTTTAGGGATTTAATGGAATTAAAGTGTTAAATAGTAGCAAGGGATAATCAAGAAGATAATATACAAGATTTGGGTGAACAAAAGTTGAATTTTTTTTGGGTTTTTCCTTGCCTATTGGGTTCGGCCGAACATAAACCCCCAAGGGTTTATTGTTTTCTTTGTCATTCTTCTATTTTGATTGCATTGTAAGCTATTTTTCATCCTTTTTATTTTACTTTTAAAGTTATAAAAGATTACTTACATGCATGTTAGTTTTGGTGAATTGGGAATCCATGGATTAGGATGCATGTGATCATTTAGGATGGTTAATTAGGTTTAGATGAAAGTATAGGTTAGTTTGAGATTGTGAGATATGAAATTGGTGAAAAATAATGATGTATTGAAAGGGTTTTATAACCCTTAATTAGGGCAGAAAGTTTGGACTAAAAATCAGCGGGTTTAGTGTGTTGAGAACCAAGATTTTAGTGTCTAGAATGGTAGAGGTCGTTCCAATGATCGTTTTGGTATAAATTAGAGCTTCTAACTCTTAAAAACGAAAAAGTTATGGCCAATTCTAGTTAGGAAATGGTTTCGGCAATTCTAGTTACGAAAAAGTTAGCCATGCCAAAAGATTTTCTAGGTTTTCAGGACCCTAAAGTTATCTACTTCGAGTCTACTTTCAAACGAACTAGGCCTCGTCGATTTTTAAGATGTAAAAGTTAGTCAAAACCTTTGTACAAGATTAAGTGTTAAAACTGTGTAGGTTGTCCAGAAATTCGATTGTAAAGATGACGTGAGCAGGCGGGTCAAAACATAATCTTTTTGGACGAAATTTAAACTGGAGATTGTACAAGATGTGTGTGACCTCCTGTATTTTTTTCAGATATTTATAAAATGTTTAAGGGTGCCTGCTGTTGCCAAACTTTTGATAACTTT
>BQNB010167238.1:0-14024 GCA_026074375.1 Tanacetum coccineum
TTGTGATAAATCCAATGTATCGTTTTCAAACGACTTTTTGGTCGTTCTATATATCTCTTGTGTTGTTGATCCATAAAGTAATACGCCCCGGACTCATATTCCGCTGCGACCCAATTTGGGGGTGTTACAACCAATCCAAGCTCCACCTGTTTTATTTAATCTGCAAAATAGACACAACTACAAGAAAAACATTAAATACAAAAGCGCACTTTTGTAGGCACCACAGTTGCATTTAGCGTATGCAACAAGCCTTTAAACCCCTTGGTGTCCCGAGTGGACGAGTTGTAGTCTTGTGAGGGTTTCCAGCGAACATACCCACAAAGTTCGATAAATTTCTTTTTGGATGCAGAAATCAAGGTAAGAAACACACCGGCCGAATGCACATCAAACTTATCAAACTACAATTTTTATATTTTATTATATATATATATATATATATATATATTAGTCTTTTATAGGTTTATTATTATTTACTATTACTACTACTATTCTTTTTGTTATACTCAACTTGATTCAGGATACCTTGACAATACGGTTCAAGTGGGAATGATCCACTCTTAAACATTGAGGGTACGGGATTTTTGGTATGTATTCACAAAATGGATATTCATTTGTTTTGACCACGTGATAGCCCCTTTTTGATGTCTTAATAGATTTATTATTGTTAACGATGATAGGAGGTAGTGGGTCTTTTTGAATTTTCAGAGAATCATCAGACTTTCCACTTCCGGTGAATACGACATTCACATGCTCGGTATGAGCTTGAGGAGGAGGAGGATCAGTCCTATCAGTTTGTTCTAAAGATATGTTTTGAGATTTCGACCACTCATCTATTTTTCTTTCCATCTTTTTAAAGATAGTTTGGAAATTCTTTTTATTTTGCTTCATAATTAAAATCATATCGTTAACATTGTTTTTGACAAACATATTTGAAACTCTTTGATCATCCAAGAAATTAGTCATTAATTTTTCGAAGTCAGTTTTAGATTGAGGTTCTTGGTAATCTGTTTTAGACTCTTTGTTAGGTAAAACACCGGTGGGTTTACCATTGTCTCTGGCAAAAAGTTTCCAATGAACAGTTCTCATGCTATGGATACATCTTTTGAAATCTTCGAGATCATTTTTCACATCATTGTTTAATTCTGTGAGCGATTTCTCGGAATTATTAGGATCATGATGCGATTAGCGAGAAAATAAATTATGAGAATCTTGGTTTTGATAATCTTCTGGTCAGATGTAATTTGCTTCATGACATTCACACATCGGTGTGTCATCGTTCATGGTCTTTTTAGAAGCGTTTCCATTTCTAAGCTCAGTGTATTTGTTATGTATATCTTACAATTCTGCATTTAAGCTTATAATTTGAGAATCCATAGCCTTTAATTTTTCCATAAATCAAGAATTATCGGTATTACTAACACTTTTATCGGTGAAAGAAACAGATTGTTGAGATTTAGTGGACCAATCAAGTTTGAAAAGGACTTTGTCCTCAAGAAATTGAAAAGCTTGATTTGGACTTTTGTAGAGGAAGATTCCTCCAGCAGTTATGTCCAGGGTTCCTTGAGTGGGTTCGTCTAGACCATGATAAAATATTTGAAAAATAGCTCCTTTGGTTAGACCATGCCCATGGCATTTTTTAAGCATGCTCTTGAGTCGTAACCAAGCGTCGGTTAGACTTTCACATACGAGTTGAGAGAAACTTCTGATTTCATGTAAAAGACGGTTAAATAATGGTGGAAAGAATCTGTTTATAAAAACTCTTCTCATTTGATCCCACGATGTTATAGACTCTTTATTTAGTTCGTTGAACTAGGCTTTAGATTTATCGCACATGGATAAGGGAAATATTAAAAGCTTGACAGCTTCACTTTGAGTTTCACCATATTTGAACATGTCGCAGATTGCGAGAAATTTACGGATGTGGTCATGCGAATCGACCCGCAGATAACCATCGAATTTACTTTCTCAAATCATTTCAAGTGGGTACTGTTGATAACAAAGTTGTCATCAACATTGGGTTGAACAATGGCAGAATTAGGAGTCGGTGCTACAGTCTTAGCACTTTCCTATATAGGCTGATCATCAGGATCGAGAATTATTTGTTTGGGTTCAACATCCTCTTTAGGTATATTTATAACTACAAAGTCATTAACGGAAGAATGCTGGGTTCAAGATTCGATCGACATGTTTTTTTTTGGAAACTTTTTAATATTTACAAGTCCTGGTTATTAAGTTTTTATTGAATTTATATATTTGATTCCACAAGTTGTTTTCAGTAAGATTGGGGGGATTTATTACATTCTTTAAGCATTTGGAAAGAGACATTTTTATGTACTATTAATTAGGCTAATTTGATAATATTTCATTATAAAGGCAATTATTGTTCATATATTGTTTTTTATTACTTTTTGTCATATGTAGATATATTTTAGTTTTTATTATATATATATAGTATATATATTTATTTATTATTTTTATATATATACTTTTTTTATTTTTAGAATATATATTGTTATAGTATATATATATATATATAGAAAACAAGGATAAATAGATAATTCTTTTAGATATATAGAGTGCGGCGTACTTAGAAAAAATACGTCGGTTTTTTTGGAAATTTTGGTTTTTTTGAATATATTATGATAAACTAGATAATTACAAATACACAAGACATATAATCAGATAAAATACAACTCCAAATGATTATTTCCGTTTGCCAAAAAAAGGTACGGCGAGTTTGAAAATTTTGTAAAACAAAATAGCACCTAAAACAAGCAACAAACTAATAACAACTTAAACAATTCCCCGGCAACGGCGCCAAAAACTTGATGTGTGTTTTCCAAGCTTTAAATTTATAATAACTAGAAATACCGATTTTTACTAAAAACACAACACTCGGGAAAAAAATGGTAAAGACGGGGATTTTCAAAACTTATGAGTCTTTAACTCCCTTGATGAACACTTAGCTACTTTTCGAGGTTATTAGTCGAGGGTGATTGAGATTCTTAGTTTTCTAAATGCTTACTTCATAGCATTGCGTGAGGACACGGCAATACCTTAGTATGGGGGATTTTGGTATGTGTTTAATTACACATACCTTTTACATTTAAAAACAAGCTAAAATAACCAAAAACGGACTTAAAATGCCAAAAATATGCTTGTTTTGCTAATTGTGTTGTGCAGGAACGGATATCTAAGAAAAGGACGAAAAACAAAGCCAAAACGACAAAACCGGACACGGAATGGAAAAGCATGGTAAAGACAAAGTCAAGACAGAGCCCAAAGTCAACAGTCAAAGTCAAAGCCGACAATGAAGAATACTTAATAGGTCAAACCCGAACCCATCTGATGGGCCAGGAAAGCCCATTAGTATATCACTTGAAGACCAAATGGGCCCAAGATAAAGACAAAAGCCCATTTGCATCATTCATGAAGACTGTGAAGCCCATTTCAAAGATAAGGCCCAAATCAAAGCCCATTAACCCTTTTTATAAGCCCTAAATGAATGTGAGGGACTTGAACTGCCAATTCACAAAAGTATAAACCACAAGGACTGAATCTGCCAAAGGCAGATTCTTATAACACATAAGGACCTCTTTTGCAATCCCTATATAACACTTGAGGGGGTGTTTTTGCCATATTCCAAAATTATAAAAACACAAGGACGAAATTTGAAAGAGAGACATACACTTTGGGGGACTAAAGTTGCCAAGTCCCCAAAGTTTAAACCTGTTATAAACACTGTTTATCTTCACCCCCGTTTTCCCGCCAAACACATAACACCCCAAACCTGTCACTTTCATACTTCGTTGACTCCCCCACAACCTTCCAAACCCGTCACTAACCTAAACCCCACCCCCCACATGGATGTGCCAAGCTGGCAATCCTAAATCCCCCTCATTCGATCAATGGTTGAAATTTCTTTGATTGGGCAACACTCAAAACCAAGGGCCAGGATTGCTTTGTGTTTCTACACACACAACAAGCACACAAGACTCATTTGTCTCTACAAAGAAGCACAAAGAGATGAGGACAAAGACCAAGAAGAAAAGCCTTAGCTCGTAGTCTATATAAAAAGCTTGTAAGCCTTTGAGTAGTAGTTCAGTTTTAAGTTTTTTTAAGCTAGCTTTTATTTACTTGTAATTTCTTTTAAAAGTTTAATGAAAATTCAGATTCATACTCTTTAATTTGTGTTTTAAGATTTAAGTTACTTGTGTTTCTAAAAGCTCAAAAGTTCTCATTTAAGCAATCTTTTAACCTGTTTTAAAAAGTTTACAAGAAAAAAATCAAAAAGAAAAAAAGAGAGTGCTTATTGCTAAGCTTATGGATGAATGAGCAGACACGGATGGCTCATTGGGTTCTTAGTTTAGCTTATTCATAAGCTAAGGGTAGGATTAGAGCTTACTTAGGTTCTAATTACTCCTGTTTTGAGCAAGGAGTCAAGGTACATTTCCTTTTAAATTTTTGCTTTTAGTTACTGTAGCATAGCTTATTTTCAGCTTATTTATGTCTTTTTGTGCTTATTTGTGTTTAGTTATGCTTATAAATGCCTTTTAGTTGCTCTTGTTTCATTTACTTGTCATTTGCTTAAAACTGCCTTGATATGCTTATTTTTGCTTTTTGCTTATCTGCTTAATCAAGTGCTTATTTGCTTTGTCTTTTTACTTTTTATTGCTTATTATTGCATATTTAATAGCTGTCTTTAAAATTTATTGCTTAATTCAGTCTTTAATAGTGTAAAATCAAGTTGTTGAAAACCTAAAGGAGTGTTTGGGATAGAGTTTAAAATGGGTCAAAATGGTATGGTAATGGGTTGGGGCCATTTGGCCAACTTTGGCTAGCATTATTAATCTTATGTGAAGCTGTTTTCCAAAAAGATTAAGTTTAAAAAGAGTTTTTCAAGTTTACTTTTTGTTTTCTTAAAACTGTTGGAAATTCATAAGGTTCAAAAAAAGCTTATTGGGTTAAGCTATTGTAAAACAGAATTAAGGGTCAATTTGGTGTCATTTGTGTGTGTTAAAATCAACTAGTTAAGTCTTTAGGGGTCACTTACAATTTGTTAGAATCTATCAACATGTTTCTAAGTTTTTTTTTCAAAAGTCAAATTACCCATTTTTGATTGCAAAGATCAACAGCTTTAAATTGTTTTTAGAATCTTAAAATTTGAGCATAAGCTCTTTTCTAACCACTCTACATCTGTTTTAACTTATTTTTTGTTTAGAGCTTATTTGATAGCTATTTCATAAGCTTACTTTGTGCAATTTTTAATTTCAAAGAGAACCAAAAATTTCCCCTGGTGCTAGACAGTGGGATTCAAGTTATTTTTTTAAGCTCAATTGTTGGACTCAGTTCAAGCTGTTGGCTTTTCTAGAAAGCCAATAAGCTCTTTTATAAGACCTCATAAGCTCAAGCCTTAATTCCCTCTCTAGGTTGCTTATTTTTAAGCCCAAAATTGCCTTTTGGGACTGTTTTGGCCTGCAAGTTCAGGTTTAGAGCTTATTTTGGTTTCTTGGCTTATTGGCTTAATATTTTAGCTTATTGCTGTTTGTTTCTGGCTTATTAGGGTAGATAGCTTATTTTTCTTAGTTTCATTACTTACTTAGCTTATTTGCCCTTCAAATGCTTAACAGTTTAGCACCTTGTAGGACTTAGAGAAAAAGTGCTAAACTGTCCCTTCTATAGCTTATTTTTGTGCTTATTTTTCAGTTTAAAATTTTTTGTCTTTTTTAAAAGTTGTTTATTTTTAGTGTTTTCAAAAAGTTAAAAAAAATGAGGAATACAAGAAGTTGGGATTAGGGGAGACCCCGAGTGAGCAAGACTCGAACTCGGGACCTCACCCATATCAACCAACTCTTATAACAACACCTCTACCGCTGTGCTGCATTAGCTCATCCGGTAGAGGTTTGTTATATTTAGTATATAAGCCCATTTATTCTCATAAGCCCACAGCCACAAATAGCTTATTAACAGCTTGTTAATAAGCTGTTTTTCAAGTTTTAGATTTTTCTTAGGATTCTTGTAGTATAACTTATTTTCCCTGAATTTTTCATAATTTTTCATATTCGTTTACTATTTTTAATCATTTATTTTTATTAAAACTGTTTTTTAATTATAATAAATTAAATAAAAATCAAAAAAATATTTTTCTTTTTTAGAAAAATTTCTTTTATCATTTTTTACTTAGGAAAAATAAAAAATCTTGTGTAGGATCGTTTTTGCAAAATCTCACTTTTTAAAGAACGGGATTTACCTCCGTTTTTGTTTTTTCATTTTAAAGCTCGTTTTAACTCCGTTTTCGGTCTAGTCTTTTTCATTCTTCATTATTAGTCACATAGAGTAGATTAGAAGTAAAAATCTCTTTGTAGGGTTAATTTTTAAGATTTTAGGTTTTTGACCCCTTGTTCGGGATTTTTGCTCTCGTTTTTCAGTTTAATTTCGTAATTTTTAGGTTTTTCTCAATCGTTTTTGCTTATTATTGATTAATTTGGCTTTCTAAACTCCCAAATCATTAATCTCATTCAAACTCTAATTTTCTGACTGTATCGATCACCAAGCACAGCCTCGTTGGGGATAAACGACGCGGGGATATTCTATACTACTTCTCGGTTTCATTGATTATTTTTTAGATTATACTTATTATATATATTTTATTATATATATAAAAGGTTTGGTTTAAAAAAAATCCTTAATCAATTTTTGGCGCCGCTGCCGGGGAGGCTGTGTTCGTGATTCGTTTTCGTGTGAAGATTAGTGTTTGAATTCGTAAATATTTTTATTTTCTTTATTAAAAATATAAAAAAAAAACACCCTAAAAGTACAAAAATATTTTCATTTTCTTTTTAGTATAATTATCATTTAAAGAAAAACTCTAAAAAAAAAAACCAAAAAGATAAAAACATTGTCTTTAATTATAAATAAAATTCACAAATTGGTAAAAATACCAAAATATAATATTCTCAACTGAGGTATTATCATAATAACTTCCGGTGAACTTGTTGGTTCCCAATTCGAACAAAAGATTTAAAAACTTGCCTTTTGTGTCACTTGCGAGGTACGGTTCACCTTTTAAAAGTTAAACAAACTCTAAGAGGGGTATAAGGCGGGTTGTTCCTTGGAACTACGACCCTAAAGGAAAAAGGTTTTTAATAGCTTCGCGCTTTCCTATTCCTCCGCTCCTTTGTGCGTTTTTCTTTTCGAAGAGTTACCGAGAAGCTTGTCGATTATTAGGTTTAAGTTGTCTTATTTCGTTGTCCGTTATTAAAATAAATTGTGAATTCATTTTGATAAACCAAAAACCAAAAAAAAAAAAAAAATTTAGTGTAAATTTTCTTTTTTAGTGCATGCGCACTCGTTCCCAATCTCGTAATCTTAACCGTCAACAACAACAGGCCCCACCACCTGTTGTTGAACCATTTAATCTTGAAGAACCAATTGAAAATCCACCTCCTCCCGTAGTTACGATGGCTGATAATCGTACTATGGCTCAGTTGCTCGAAGCACCCACCGAGGGTTACGAGGATGCCATCGTTGTGCCCGAAATCACCGCGGACAACTTTGAGCTTAAGCACGGTCTGCTTAACCTCGTTCAAAACAAGCAATTCTTTGGACATGACAAAGAAGATCCTCATGCCCACATCCGATATTTCAACAAGATCACTTCTACGATGAAGTTCCCGAACGTCCCGAGTACGTCGGTAAAGCTTATGCTTTTCCCATTTTCCCTCGAGGGGGCAGCCCGGATTTGGCTTGAGAAAGAACCCCCTCGATCGATTCAAACATGGGATGATCTTGTTTCGAAATTCATCAACAAATTTTTCCCTCCGTCTAAAACAACAAATCTTCGAAATGAAATCACGAGATTTCAACAAAGATTTGATGAGACGTTTTATGAAGCATGGGACCGATTTAACGATCTTCTTCGGGCATGTCCACATCATGGATTTTCAGAATTGCATCAACTCGATACATTCTATAATGCCTTGAACTCTAATGATCAGGATTCATTAAATTCCGCCGCGGGTGGTAACTTTTTGGATAAAATGCCTCGTGATTGCCTAAGAATCATTGAAAGCAAATCCAAAGTTCGTAATTCACGTAACAAACCGGTTGTTGCCAAAGTGAGTTCGAGCACTTCCACCCCCGGAATCTCTTCCGATGTTGCTGAGCTGAAAGATATGGTGAAAGCTTTACTTCTTGATAAGAAAAATCAATCTCCCGCTCCTACTCCCGTAAAAGCGGTTTGAGAATGTTTGTTACTTGCGGTGGTGCTCATTTCTACCAAACTTGTCCAGCCACCACTGACAATGTTTATCGAGATAATATTCAAGGATATGTCTCTCAAGCAGCCGCAGCTAACTACACCAAGGAAACACCGGTTATCGAGCCAGATTGCTAATCAATTTGACCTCCGGTTTTCCTGTCCAGTTCATAAACAATCATAATGTGCAAAAATCAAGGAAAACAATAAGAATCGTTACACCAAAACAGAGGATTTCAATAAGCTTCAGCTTACCAACCACGTTCATCAAGGTAAATCTATCACCTCAGTTGTTAAACCTCCTGGCTTATCAAGCTACCCACCTATCAAGCTCAAGCTCCTCATTTCAAGGTGTATCAACGAAAGATTTCCAAGCCTACAAGTAAAGGCTATTGATGCTGTGTTGAGGGAACATGCAAACTCAAGGTCAAAAAAATGCCAAAATCAAGTGACCAATCTCACGGACATGCTTTCCATATTTGTCCTTCCAATAACGATCTATATCGGAACTCTCTAGTAAACCGTAATAACCCGAGGACGGACTTGAAAGGTTTTACCTCTCGAAGTGGCACTTGCTCTTCCAAGGGACCCACGATCCTATTACTTCTTCTACTAAAGTAATGGGAAGTGAGACCGGGGGTCAAAAAGGACCGATGATTCTACTAATTATGGAAGCACCGAAGATGTCCAACCTCGGTTGTCCCCTGTTGTCCATCATGTAATCAATCTTTGAGCCCGTAAATACTCCATTTGTGTTCAATGGCCTAAAACCATAAAGACATCAATTCCATTACCTTCAAGAAGAATTGATGGGAAAGGCGTCATGAAAAAGACTCACGACCAAATTGAGAAATTCTCGAATTCTTTAGAGATTTGAGGTTTCGAAATTAGCTTTCGGCATGCCATGATGGCTTATGCCAAAATTCGCCTCGACTATAAAAAAACCTTAATCGGAAACAAAGAAAGTTGAGTGAATATGGCTAGAACACATTGAATGAGATTTGCTCAGCGGTCATCTTCAACAAGTTAACCAAAGAAACTATGGAGTACCTGGCCGATTCTATTCCATGTGGAAATCTCCGGGATTAATACATGATAACGCCTTGGTCCGATCTTGGCGCGAGCATTTAATCTTATGCCATATTCCGTATGGAAAATCTATCTCTTCCGAACTACCCGACTTGCATGACGCTAGAGCTAGCGGACCGTTCAATCCTGACCGATCGTATCGCTGAAGAGTCTATGTAACGGTGGGAATAGTTTCCAATTTCTGTAGATTCGTGGTCGTCGATTTTGAGCCAGACCCCGAGTACCTTTAATTCTCGGGAGGAGTTTCTTAAAAGACCAATCGTGCATTGATAGATGTATACGAAGGTGAAATAAACCCTTCGTGTGGCAGAGATGGCCTTTACATTTATTCTGGACCTACTTCCGAGTTACACGGCTAACTTACCAAATTCATATGGACGGCAAAATCGAATTGACGTCATTGATATGGCTTGTGAAGAATATCTCAATAAGGTCTAGGTTTTCTCAAAATGTGATCTTGAGTGGCATCCACTCCTTACTTATGATCCAATAGTTCTACTTAAACTGCGACTTTAACTCCATCCGGGACAGTGATTTTCTCCTTTTCGAAGAAAGACTGACTCTTTTTTGCTATAGAGGATGATCCAGGTCACAGATGGGTTGATCCAAATATTATGACCCTGATGGGGACATTCTTATTCTCGAAGCATTCTTAATAGTCGATCCATCACTCAACTCACAATAAGGAAATTATTTCCCAGAACTCGAAAGATATTAAAATTTGTGAAGCAAACAATGAAAATCTTCAGTTAATGTGCCAACATGAGGTTGAAAATCAAGGACTTGCTAAATCATTTAGAATAGCATTTTGGAAAGGTAACGACAAGTTACCATCTAATGCAAAATGACTTGAAGAATGAGGAAAAGGCCGCTCTAATCGAGGTTCTAAAGTCCCACAAGCGAGCCATCGCTTGGAAACTTTCTGATATTAAGGGTATCGACCCAGAGTTTTGTACCCACAAAATTTCTTGGAAGAGGAATACAAATCCATCAGGTTACGAATCAAAGCGGGTAAATCGAACAATCATTGACACGTTTCATCAAGAAAGAAGTTGAAAAGCTTCTTGACGCCGGATTAATTTATCCGATCTCTGACAGTCCATGGGTAAGCCCGGTGCACTGTGTACCGAAAAAGGGTGGCATGACCGTCGTCAAAAATGATGAAAATGATCTAATACCGACTCGATTGGTCACAGGGTGGAGAGTGTGCATTGACTATAGAAAGTTGAATGAGGCTACCCGAAAGGACCATTTCCCACTTCCCTTCATGGATCAAATGCTCGAAAGACTCGCGGGGAATCAATTCTATTGTTTCCTTGACGGCTTTTCGGGTTATTTTCAGATTCCCATAGACCCGAAGGACCAAGAAAAGACAACCTTTACTTGCCCATACGGAATGTTTGCCTATCGCCGCATGCCTTTTGGGCTATGCAATGCACCCGGCACGTTCCAACGATGTATGATGGCAATCTTCCACGACATGATCGAAAAAAACTGATGTAATGTTTATGGGATGTACTTCTATGTCTTCGGTGATTCTTTCGTCAAACATGCCTATCAATTTGGAAAAATGTTTAAAACGGTGTGAAGACATCCTATTTGGTCATAATGGTGAGAAAAGCCATTTCATGGTAAAAGAAGGAATTGTCCTTGGACCACACAAAATCTCTAATGTCAGGGAATTGAAGGTCGACCCGAGCTAAAGTAGAGTTATCGCCAAGCTCCCTTCAACGACCTACTGTGTAAAGGTGTTGATGTTTTCTTTGGGCCACGACGGTTTTTACGACGATTCAAACATGACTTCTCAAAAAAGCCCAAACCATTGTCCTATCTTGCTTGAAAACAGTGGACTCCATTTTTTTCTCAAAAGGAGTGTATCGAATCCTTTAACTACACCTTAAGAGAAAATTGTCCGAGGCTCCAAATTATGATTGCTCCCGACTGGGACTTGCCCTTCGAACTCATGTGTGATGCAAGCGATTTTGCAATTGGGGCAGTCCTAGGGCAACAAAAAAACAAGCATTTCCAACCAATTCACTATGCCAGCAAAACCATGACTGAAGCTCAAGCACACTACACTACGACCGAAAAAGAATTGCTTGCCGTAGTGTACGCTTTTAAGAAATTTCGGTCATATCTCATTTTGTCTAAGTGCATAGTGTATACCGACCATTCTGCTATAAAGTATCTCTTCGCTAAAAAGGATGCTAAGCCAAGACTAATGCGATGGATCCTTTTGCTCCAAGAATTCGATGTTGTCATCTGATAAGTGTAAAATACACATATCCATTTATGCTTAAAATAGCCCAATTAAACCCAAAACAGACCAAAAATGGCAAAAATATGCTTGTATTTGTGTTTTGTGTGTGCAGGTACGGATATATCAAAAATCACAAGAAAACAGTCAAAAACGGGCAAGCACGGACACGAGAATCAGAAGAGTACAAAAAGAAGCCAAAGAATAAAAGCCGGAAGCAAAGCCAGGAAAAGTCAAACCCTCAGTCAAAATGGTCAAATCATGGTCAACAAAAGTCAACAAGACCCAAAATATTCCATTTTCACCCTCCAAGTTTCACTAAAGTCCAAATTTAGCCCCTCACCTCTTATTGGCCTTAAAAACCTAATGGGCCCAAAATCAACCATACACGGATCCTAAAAAGCCCAAATCCATTAGCCCACTTACCTTTTTTAAAAAACCACAAGGGCCAAACTTGAATATTTCCAAACTTCTTTTATAACTAAAAAGAGTAAAAAGAAAGAGAGGGACTCAAATTGCCAACTCTCCAAACTTTAAACTGAATTTACCCGTTTTATAAAAAATGCGCGAATCCCATTTACTATTCACCCGTCGTCCCCATCTTTACCCCACAATCAAAACAAGGGGCTTTCCAAAATCAAGGGACAAAATGGTCAATTCTTGAGCTCCTAATCAAGATAGAAGGGAGAGATTAGTCAAATCAAGTGATCTCACTAGCTCACACTCAAGAGGAGACACGTCAGCAATGGTGAAAGCACAATGGAATGTGGGTTTTTGTGCTAAAACACTCACAAAAGAAGCACAATGTCATCAAAAAGGGAATGACACGCTGGCAATCTTCAGGTGTCCACACAATGATCCAACGGCTTACAATAGCCCTCAAATGATTGAAGAAATGATTGGCTAAGATTGAAAGATTGGAGAGCAAGGCAAGAGGGTCTGGAAGCTTCACCAAACGGCTATAAATAGAGCCTCACTCTTCACACACACACACGTAGCTTTTAGGATTAGTTTTTAGCTTAATTTTACTTTAAATTTTGTAATTTCCTTTTAAATATTGTAAGCAAACTTTTTATTAATGAAATGCAGTTGTTTTTAATCTCTCAAAATCTCTCTAATTCATAATCTCTCATTTTTCTTATTTAGAATTAAGCTAAAGCTCAATAAGCCCTTATAAGCTCTAATAAGCTCTCAAGAGTCTATAAGCTCTAGATTTGAGCTTAATTAGTCTTAATCATACTTTAAACCTATAAATCAGCTTAAATTCTAATTACCTTTGGATTTGGACTTATAAGCTTATGGAAGGGGGATCTAAAATGGAAGGATCCCCAAGGACTTATACCCTAGCTTATTAATAAGCTAGGGAGCTTGTAGCTGCCATTATTGGTCCTTTTGTTTAGCTAAAGGTTCAAGTAAGTTTTTCTTTTCCTTTTTCTCTAATTTCAGTTTAAACTGCTTAGTTATAGCTTATATGCTTATTATTGCTTATTTGCTTATTCTCTTTGCTTATTAGTACTTATTTGTGTTTAGTTTAGCTTAATAATCTTAGATGTTCATCTGTTTTTGCTTTTGATAGTTTAGATCTTTTTCTTTTTTTTCATATATTTGGCATAAAACTTATAAAAAACCAAAAATATTAGATAGCATAGTATTAATCTTTGATTTCTAGTTAAATTCAGCTGTTAATTCTTGTTTATTAAGCTTGTTTTAAGCTAAAAATCATCTGGTAGTTAATACTTGTTCATTAGATTTCACTTTAAAAGCTTTTCTCAAAACTGTCAAGTTCTGAAAGGGGTGTTTGGAATAAGCAAGTTTGACCATCTAAAGTCAAAAGTTTTGTGCAAAACCTTTTTAGACAGCTTTGAAATTAGTTAAAAACATTAGGAATTGAGTTCTCATAAGTTAGTTTTAGAAATTAAGAGAATTTGAGCTTATATTAAGTGTGCCAGCACCAGGGGAATTTTCCTTGAAATTTCACTTGTGCAAATTTTGATCTAAGCTTTCAAAGGCTTAGATCTTGCTTGCATTTTACTTGCACACTCTACTTGAGTGTTTCTAAGTGCTAGGATTTCCCTTAGGAAACCTGCACTCTTAGTTTGCACTAGTGCAAAGTGCACCAGTACTAACAAGAAGTTAGTACTGTCACTTTTAGCATTAGACTTTAGCTAGGTACTCTTATTTTTTAGATTCTTAAATTCAAGTAGGCTTAAGTCTAGGTATAGCTTAATATAGATTAGGCCTTAAATTTCACTTTCTAGCTTATTAGTTTAGCTTAATTTGCTGTCAAAATTCACCAAAAAGCCAAAAGCACCAAAAATAATAGGTAAATTAGTAGTTTTTTTTAAAATTGTTAAATTTAGCTTAAGTTACTTGTTTTAATTGCTTAGATAGTCAGTTTATAAGTAGTTCTTTAAGTCCTTT